>JASANE010007043.1:0-47747 GCA_030248225.1 Trileptium ribeirensis
GTGGCCGCTGAGCAGTGTTCACAGAATTTGTCTGGCACAGA
The DNA here is from genome assembly GCA_030248225.1 of Trileptium ribeirensis. NCBI lineage: Eukaryota > Metazoa > Nematoda > Enoplea > Enoplida > Thoracostomopsidae > Trileptium > Trileptium ribeirensis. The sequence continues at coordinate 42 of JASANE010007043.1, forward strand.
AACGATGTAGGTAGGATTCAAGAGTCTGTGCGGAAATCGTTATTGTTTCGTAGGGAGAGTCCTGCCATTATCGCTAACGACTGCAAGGCCGTTTTCGAAAAGCTATGTATCCAACAAATCTTTGTTTGACGCTTAATAACCTCTCAATGATAGTATTAATAGAGCTCTTTGTTATACGCGTGCCGCAATAGTTACAAGACCCGAGGCGTTTAGAATTCGCTGTAAGAGCATCAAATGTCAATCATGACAGTATCCAGTGCTTTGTAATCTTATTTGAAAGAAGAATCAATCAACGAACTTAAGAATGGAATAGGAATTGCTCCACAAAAGAGGCCAAAAACAACTATATATATGGCTCTAGCGGCTGCGAAGATATTACTATTTTCGTGTATTTTGGGTCCCATGGACCAACCGAAAAACCTATTTGACCCAACTCTGCAGAGTAACTAATGACAATAGATGCACACATTTGCAACGACAAGAGAAATTGATTTTTTGCTCTATAAAATGCACCCGTACAGCTTAAGCGGTTGGTTTGGCCAATTTGGTCTCGGTTTGCATTGAATCTCATTAAATCTGCAGCGAATTGTTCTTTATTGGCACCGAATTGACCACAATTCGTGTCTAATTGGTCTCGATTTGCGCTGAAATTGCATTTGTTTTGCACCAAATTCATTTTGTTTTACATCGATTTGTTCGTAATTTACACCGAATTGATCTTGATTTGCGTTATATAGGTTTTGGCTTTCACCGCTTTGTATTTGCGTCGATTTGATCTCGGTTTGCGTTGATTTCCTTTTGGTTTGCACTGAATTAATCGTGGTTTACACCGACTGCCTGCTCGTCTTTATTGCTCGTGCTCGGTTGTTACTGTTGCTCTAATACTTTCTGGATCTCATCTGTACTCCGTTCTACACGGGTTGTTTATTGATCACCGATTGTAATTGTTATCGGCTGTACTTGCTCCGATTCTTTATCGTTGTTCGGCGCGGTATACGGTTGAGCCAGACTAAAAGGGTCGTAGTATTCTTTTCCATAAATTATAATTTATGGTCGTTGTTCACTTCGATTTTGTTCCACTGCCCAAAATCGATTTTGTTGCATTACGTTATTTTGTTGCACTACTATTCTTTCATATTCATCGGTACTTTGCGATTCCCGTCTCGGTTGTGCCAGTGGAATCTCTGGTTCATCTTGTCGAAACTTTGACATGTTTGTTGAAGGTGTTTGGTCAAAGTTGCATGCCTTTTTATAAATCATAATTGTTTTTCCTTTTGTTGTCGCAATTTTTGCATCGTTTCCCGGATTTCTGTTTCTTGGGCTTCTATGGTTGCAAATAATACATCGTTGCTTTCTTCTTTTTGAAACGTTTCGGTATATGTTGCTTGCAAGCTTTTCTTATCCTCTTGTTGCTCTTGACTTTTGGCTCGGTTTTGTCGGTGTTTCTTGCGTTTCTCCCTTAATACTGACTCGAGGTTCTTTGGTTTTGTCGTCGGATCTTTATGCACCACTACGCTAGGTGCTGTTCTTTGGAGAGGAATTTAAATACTTGTTTAGATTTTAAAGCAGGCTTTCGTAACACGTCCTGTTTATGTGGTTTAGTAATTGCTATTATGATATAAATAATGCTATGTTGGCATCTGTTTTATTTGGGACTGGGATCGAATTTTTATTTCCGAAAATACTGACCACTTTTATTCTATTACAATTGTCTCCCGCTTTTACACAACTTCGTGGTCAGCATGTTATATTTTGAGAATTGAATGGGGGTAGGGGTTGGACGGAGAATTTCTATGACGGTTATCTGATATTAAAATTGGACGGGATTCGTCACCGAAGGTCGTGCGGTTCGAGATGTGGCCAGTAGGATACTAGCAGGGAACGCAGTGGTCCGCAGTGTTTTGGCGTGTGCTTCTTCTTTTAGTGGCCATGCGAGATGACTGAGCGTTGCGCGTGACTAGTTCTACTCACTCTGTGTTCAGCTAGTTAATCACCAAAGCCGGCAATAAAAATGTTTATTAATAATATTTAGCAACACAAATAAAGCACCTTTCTTTTAGTACCACCGGGTTAGCTCGCACCTTTCGGTTCAGAGACAATTTTGGTTCTAGTTTTACTTCAGTTTACGCCACTCAGTGCTCTATGCAACGACTTTTTTATTATACTTTATTAGTGTTAAGGTTTAGATTATGTTAATTCTATTACTCCTCTTGTAAGGTTGATGCAATCGCCCCAGGATGGCTGACAACTGCACGAGTAACTAAGTACCTGAACCTAATTCCTTAGATTTACACTATATAATACGAGTTATTATTTTTAATTGATAGCCCCCCGGATGGCTGGCACACCGCATTAACTTCGGTGATAACGATTAATAGTTAAGTTAGTGATACTTTATTAAAGCTCTTGGGAATTGATGCACTCGCCTCTTGTGATTTGATGCGCTCGCCCGACACTGGATCTGCAATACTGCACTGACGGATCCGCATCGGCTGGAGTATCCTTTGATGGTGCTGGTGTTCTTGAACTCAGCCCAGAAGAATCGGTTATGAAGAAGAAGGCATCAAGAAGAATATCCACCAGCTACAGAGCAGAGCTAGTTGCCATCGATGAAGCTATGGCGTCCTTAGCAGCAAAGTCGTACTCTTGGAACGAAAACGCAAAGATGTGCCTGCTCTTTACAGATTCCAAATCTGCAACACAGAAGCTTGCCACCGGTCTCTTTAAGCAAACAGAATGCATCCCAAATTCTATATGAGACAAAATGATCCAAGCGACACGGGGCAACAGATGCAAAATCATCCTGAAGTGGATACCTGGACATGCAGGCCTGGTGTTCAATGAAATAGCCGACAGAATTGCCAAAGATGCCTCCAACCTACCGCAGGTAGCCATGACAATCGATTTCTCATCAGCGAAGCTAAGCATCCGCCATGCAGTCAAAGGGAAGTGGGAAGCAATCAGAAACCCCTCATTTGTAATGGCAAAGTATGTTCCAGCACAGAAAAAAATGGACTAACGAGACGCGAAAGAGTGATACTATCTCAATTGCGGACAGGTGGAAAATCGATGGTACTCAACAGCTACCACCACTTCCTTACCAGGGATGAAGAATCTCCACACCCGCCGTGGTTTCGTTACTGTCTTAGTGACGATGAAACGGTTGAGCACATTTTCAACAAGTGCTCGAAGCTTGCCATGGAAAGATCTGTGTTGAACCTCAATGAGAAAGAAGCAATACAATCGCTTTATGAAAATCCAAAGACAGCGCTTGCCTGTATCCGGAAGATCGGACTTTTGGACGATCACAAGTGACCGCACTGGTCTCTCTCCAGCATTTCAACAACAACGACAAAATGCACTCGCCCCCGGATGGCTGATAACTGCACGATTATTGGATTACCTGGGCCTAGTTCCTTAGAATTACAGTAGTACTGCCGCTATATTAGTGTATCCGCCCCGGCTAACTGACGACCTACGCTATTGTAAGAACTGACTAGTAGCGGGCGACTACTATCCAGTAATTCCTCAATTCTTCCGCCCCCCGGATGACTGGCCGCTATGTGGTAAATGGGAATAAGGATAGCTCGATGAGGTATCCGAATCCTCGCCTCGGGTTTTTCTCAGGCAATCACACCAAACTAACTCCACGGGCAGCTCACTCTCACTCGACACTAGGCCGATATTTTGAAGCAATGACGGAAGGTCGAGAATACCTCGATATAACGCGTAATTCTTTTACGCTTATACTCTTAGTACCAAAGACAATCTATAAGAAACTTCGAAACCCAAATATATCAATCTTTAAGGCAACCGTGCCGCTGTTAGTAGAACACCCGTTAAACTAAGCTACCATGATGTTGGTAGTTATGTATGTAACCCAGTTTGAATTAAATTAAAAATAACGTAAAACTAAGCATAATTCTTTATGCATACTGAGAAGTAAATAATTATAGTCTTGACATGTATCACGTAATTCTTTACGCTTATTGATCTTAAAATCACCTTACAACGAACAACTGTGTATCTTCTGACTCTCTCCAGACTGATACTGAACAAAAACAAAAGCTAACTGTATGTTAGCTAAATTAGGAAAAGAATGAAGATTATGCAAATTAGCATAACCAACAAGAACAAAAAAATTTTAAGAATTTAGGATGATTATGGGCTGGGGGACATATATATATAGTAAATAAAATGGTAAAAGCCAGGATTTTTGGTATTTGGGTAGGTTTTGGGATAATTTTTGGGCGTTTGGGTGGTTTTACAACGACAACAACGTAGTTTATTGCCGGTCAAGTCACCCTTATTACATAGAACTATTATGTATTGTCCATACTCAGCTTTGGGCCCGGGAATCTCCTGTGTAGCTCACAAGACCCCAACATCTACGAAACGACCGCAGTGGCACGACTCAATTAAAATTCCTCCACTATTAGCTATGCAGCCGAAAACATAAATTATTTCTTGCGCAAGTCGTCAGCAACGAAAACCAAAGCAGAAAACAACATAATTTTACGGTTAGCTAAGGTTAGGAACACGTGGATTTTATGCAAATTGGGTTAGTTTAAGAGGATTTGGGACGAAATAAAGAAAAAGCAAAACAAAAAGGGAGTGATTGGGCAATCAGTGAATTTTTGTAAAACTTGGGGATTTTGGTTTGACACGGTTTTGGGACAGTTTTGAGATGTTTTTGGAGGTTTTGGACCCGGACACCCATGAAAAGCCTGCGAACCCCCGATACACCTGAAATATGAAACAAACAGAAAATTAGCATTAGTTTATTCTGATTTTTATTACTCCACTATATATACAAGTTAAATAGTAGACACAATAGATTAGCTGATACAATAGATTACTGATGACACATGTCTCCTCCGCCGTATTAGTAAATCTTGTCCCGACATAGATAATTATCAACTCCAACTAGATCTAAACACCGCTGTTGACTGGTCTACAAATTCACTAATGTCTTTTTCCGCTACAAAAAGCAAGGTTATTCACTTCGGTCGAAATAATCCCAGACATGAGTACGAGCTTGGCGGCGAATTCATCCCATCAAGTGACGTCGAAAAGTATCTCGGCTTTATGTTGTCATCATCTCTAAAATGTGGAGAACACTGCCGCGTAACTGCAGCTAAGGCACATCGCGTCATTTCGATGCTTCAACGAACATTTGGCACGCTTAACAAACATGTCTTTCTCCTCCTGTATCGCTCTCTAGTACGCCCCATAGTAGAATACGGCAGCCAAGCTTGGTCTCCACATCAACGCGGCGACATCAACTTGTTGGAAAACGACGCCGTGCCACTCGACTTGTCAACGGCATCTTGCACCTGAATTATCAGGACCGTTTGCGCTACTTGTCTCTACAAACTCTGGAAACCAGACGCCTCCGTACAGATCTGATCTTTACATATCAATTTGTACACGGGCTCCTGGATTGTGATTGTGGCCAACTATTTACGTTCGCTCGAGACAATAATCTCCGCGGTCATTCATTGAAACTTGTTAAACCACGCACTCGAGGGAATACACGCCTACACAGCTTCGCCCTACGTGTTATTCGACCTTGGAACTCGCTCCCGCAACAAGTGGTGTCAGCACCGTCAGTGCAGACTTTTAAAAGGCGGCTCCACCTCACGAACTCAGTACCAGAGCTCTGACACCTACCCCGAATGCTGCTCATTCTCGACTCGACCGGTCGCGGAAATCTTCTACCATGTCTCTGATGAAAGTCCCGGACAACAACATTCCGCGATCCTGGTTAGAAATAAAGATTGAAACAAACAACAAAATTTAAACTTCAAAAAGCATAATAATATATTATATATACTACATAAGCACATGGATATAGACATGATCTATGTTTGTGACAACAGTTCACAAAAAAAGTTTTTCAAGACTGTTGTTTAATTTTCTTTTCTATGAAGGGTAGGGGTGGATTATGATTTATTATGACGGCTATCGGATTATTAAGTTGGGAGGGGATTCTTCACTCGAAGATGTGTGGTCCTTACGCGTGGCCAGTAGTATGCCGGTGGGGATTATGGATTATTCTTTCTTGGCGCGCGTTAATTAGGTCAGCCTACTCTTGTTCCTTACGGCGCTGCGGTGTGACAACTACTTTCTCGCTAGTCGGTTCAGATAAGACACAACAGAGTCAACGTTACAATTTTAATCAAAGTTAGTGTAATAAGCAAAAGTTATTGCCCTGCCGCTTCGATGCTCGTAATGCTACAATTAAGCCACCTATCTTATGATTTGTAAATGTTAGGCACCTTGATAACAGTTCCTTCCTGCCAACTGTCTGGGCTGACACCTTTTTGACACTTAAATTCTTTTCAATTTTCTACTAAAATACCGTGGCCGGCCTCCACTCCCGCCTTGGTATTTCCTGTCATCCTTGGCATGGTTTGTAAACGCAGTAATTCCGAAATATTGCCGTATGACCTGTATGTTGAACCTAATGACTAGCTATGTATTTAATATAAAAATATAAAATATAGGTATTAAAACTTATATATTTACCAAAATTCACCCATACTCATATATACCCCAAACCGTAAATTTCTTACATCAAATTGTCCAAAATACACTTTTTCTTTTTAAACACCCTATTTTCTAAAACATATTTGATATTCGCCCACTTTTTTCTACTATAACCAAAATTTCTCCAAATTCTATTTACCCCAATTTCCAACTTTTTCAATCAAAATTCAAACTACCTCTGCTGCCTCAATACCTAACCAATAATCCTCAAATTTTAATATCCTTTTCCCCTACCCATACCTTTCCATATATTTAACCCAACCATCTTCTCTTTCTCTATTTTTATAAATTTTATATTTTTCCTAAAATTCCAATTTTTCCCATTTTCACATTCTTCAAATATCTCCCATTTTACCAAAACTTAACTCCTACTTACCAAATTCCCAATTCTTACTCCCCTACCTACCCCTTTTATCATATTAAAATTTCACCATCAACCGCTTCCTACTTTTTCTAAAAACCCCCACCTCCTAACCCCATTTCCTCAAAATTTTTTCATTTCAAATTTTTCCACTAAATTCCCTCTTAAATTATATTTATGTAATAAATATATACTATATATACTCGACTATCGTTATGTGTAGTATATACGGTTTCGCATGTTTCGCCGGTTTGGCGTTACGTATAGGCGTACATATTTCACTCGTTATATTATGTTGAATTTAGATTTTGATTAATGAACTGTGTCTTTGAGTAATTCGAAGTTGGTTAGCTAGCTAGAGTAGTCGACGTATTATTAAGGTTGTTTAATGTTTAACGCATTCTTACGCGTTCAATGGACGTCTCTATTTTGCTACGTTGGTTTTCGATATCGATTGGATTCAAGAATATTGTTTGCTGTGTTGGAATTAAAATAGGCGACCTAGCTATGTTTTTTGTTTTTTAGACGTGTCAAGATCTCTTCTGTTGGCGTGCCAAATGTCAGTGTTCCATGGATTGACTTTTGTTTTAAATTTAACCAGACAAATTGAGTGGCGAGTACGTGATAACGAATGGTAACGATAAGCTAGCTAATGTACTAAAGTGATGTTTGTGCGGAATGCTTTCGTTTATAGCTTTTGAGTTCAGGAATAGCGATCATTTGCGCTGTTTAGCGAGAAATATGGAGTGGGCTATTCTCATTTTATTTCTCAAGCGATGACGATGGTACTGGCAATAATTTTCGATGGTTAGATATACAAATGAGATCTGGTGAAGTTTCAAATCGATGTCACCCGTAATCTACTTTTGTACATATATTTACCCACATTGTAACCGTACTACTCGTTTAACCTAGTGAATAATTAAATTTGTGGTTAAATTTTATTGACGCGCATTGACGGTTGTTTGTGAACGGGCTAGTTAATTGAGCGGAGCGAAGCGAAGGTTTTTATTTTCTGTGTGGGAGTAAAAATGTCGATGTCCGTCCGTTCGTTCGTTCGTTCGGTCCGACGGATCTCAAGAACCACTGAACCGATTTTAAAAAAACTTTTTTTTGTTTAAAAGCCTATCATGTCAGAGTGTGCACCTGATATTTGGGATTAAAAAATTTCGAGTCGTTAATTAGTGATTAGCTATTAATTAAGCTTATGCAGCTAAAATAGTTCCACTACCGACTAATTTATAATTGTACTTTCCTACAATGGTTGAAATTTACGGTGAGGTACTGGAATCGAAGTCCTCCTTGGGTTGGGGAAAATCAGGGAAGGGGCCCACCATCTTTTCAGGTATAGCCCCCATAGTCTCTGGACCCCCAATCATCTCTCACCCCAAAAACCGATCTCTTCGAGATCAGGGTCACCCCTTTTCAGGTATAACCTCCGATATGCTGATTCAACATTCTTTTATTTTCGGATTTTTGGGGGATATGGAGGCTATTCTGCAATTTTTTTCCTAAAGCTTCGCTGTAATATTCTTCCGCCTAACGCCCGGGGGGTAATTTTTACCGCTCTTTCCAATGGAGAAGGTTTCAGGGCTCTATCTCTTAAGGGGCTTCAGCAAGGGGCCCTAATTTCAGGGGTCGGAATTTTTTTTAAAAATGTGGATTTTGGTTTTTTTTACATTTTTTACCATAACTTTTTATTCGATGGACCGATTTGGCTCAAGTTTGGATATGAAATAGAAGATCCCATGCGCTATCGAATGGTGTATGGTACGGATGCGTAGGTAGTCAGGGTAACGAAATATGGCGCCCGATACTGGCAATGCAAGCGAAAACTGATATTTTTAAATGAAATTCTTATGCGTTTAAATGGATGGATTTTTGGTATTGGTCATATCGTGATTAGGTTTAGCGGGAGAACAGCTTAGTACGGGGGGCGGAGCCCCCCGGCTTAGGCTTAGTCTAAGGCTCAGGCTTAGTCTAAGACTTAGGCTTCGTCTAAGGCTTAGGCTTAGTCTAAGGCTTAGGCTTAGTCTAACATTTATATTGCAACGTAAATTATAACAACTTACAATTAAAAAGGATGTTGATCTCGAATTTGGCCCACTACAGCTCCGAGGATGTTGTGGGAGAAACGGCGGCGCCACTGAAACTCGATCAAAGTACGGTGGAACAATGTGTCGGGTATGCCTTGTCGATGCCTCATGAAGTTCTTAAGGGTTTCCCAGAGGCCATAGATGTTCTGGGTGTGGGCATGGACGTTGTCTGGGTTAACGAACTGGCGGTTGTGGTGATTGACCGTTGCATGAAGATATGGCTGCGGATGGGTTAAGCGGCGGAGACCTTGGACATAAGTTTGGTAACTGTCCGTGATGACGCGTGTGCCGGGCCGTATATGTTGCTGGATAAGAGGTATTTTGGTCGCAGCGGTACGATTAGCAACCGAAAACAAAAGGCAGTTGCCGGTTTGACGCTCGATCATGCCTACGACCGATCCATGTTTCCTTCTGGGCATGCCGCGGTTATATTTTCGCCGAAAGAACATGGATTCGTCCAACATCAAGGCCTGGCCCTCCGAGTACAGTATTTCGGAAGTGTTGATTATCGTAGGCCACAGCCATGTCACGATAGTAGTTATACCAATTCGTTGCTGTGTCTGATGCAATGTTAGCCTGCTGCATAATCCATTCAGTGGGCAAATTGTCGATGTAGGCAAACATTACCAAAAGTGCAGTGAACAAGGAGATGTGTTGGCCGGCAAAGAATGAGTTATGGCGTATAGAGGACTTGTGGCGACATGCTTTGCATCGCCATTCATAATTGTCACCTCGGCCTAAGTCGCCTTGAGCCGCTAGATACATGGCCTCGCCGCACTCACAGTTCCGGGAATTAGCAATTAAACCCCATTCAGCCGCTAGCTGTATTATGTCGTCATATGTCCGACATTGCTGTACAAATTGGGTGTAGGTCATACGAATGTTATCAACATTGTTCCGTTGAAAACTCTAATAGGGTTAATAATGTTAAAGCTGTTATTTGTTGGGCGTCCGCGGGCAGCCATTACTAAATTTAATGTGATTAGTTAATATATTATTGAAATTAGCCTGAAAGTTAAGAAATATATTTTGAATATGGTAACATTTTATAGCGTTGAAGTCGTCTCGTGGAGCTCAGTAGTTCGAAAATGGTTTTTCAGCCATAACTAGCTAAAGAGTGAAAATATCATGATAAATAATGGGGCGTTTACGTTATAAAACGCCCGCCATGTGGAAGATTTGTCCCTGTGTGATCACGACCATGCCATGGTGCATGGTAGTCATAATGGCCATACTATGCAGCACAGGTAATGGTGTCGTGGATACCGTGTAAATTACACTATGGTGTCTTCGACACCCTATATTTGAACAGTTGTTTAAAAAAGGCGGGAAAATTAGCTAAGTGAAAATTCAAATTATTTAGGCTAATTGATTATATCCCATAACCCATACCGTTTAAAGTTTTGCGTAGGAAGTGCATGGTCAGAGCGTATGCTGTATAAACTCCTGCCACGGAAAAACAACAAGGCATCTTCCCAAAGGATTTTTATAACCGCTAGCTAGAAGTTTATGTTGTCCATGACACCATGCATATGTGCTGATGGTGTCAGAAACACCATGTATAATTGCTTAGAATATAGTGTAGTTGTTCTGTACACTATATCATTAACGGTGTTAGGTAGGCTGTACGTGGACAAAACTTCCACGTAGCGGGCAACTTATAACGTAAACGCCGCATAAGGCACGGTTGAATTTATCTCGTCATTCTGCGTGTATCTATGCTACTTATGTCTATTTTGCTCATAAAAAATTTGTCTCGATTTTTAAACGTTCCGGGTCCCCCTTAGTACTGAGGGCAAAATTTGAAAAATTTCAAAGTTGTTGGAATATGGTCAAATTTGGTACCGTTGAACTCGCCTCGTCGAGCTGAGTCGAATGGTAGCAAAATCATCGCTGTACGACGATTCCCTGATTTCCACCCCCAACCCAAGGAGTGCCGGAATCGCGATACTAAGAAACTGGTTAAAGAACCACAATTCGGGGTTGTTCGCAGTACTATTAAGCTGCAGTGTTTCCGTTGTGCTATGCTTACGAGACCCCAATCCTTGCATCGTTCATCAGTTCAGGTAAATCGAATAGGGTTATTGCGGATTGGAGAGATTGAGCCAACGATACGGTTGGCTTGTTTGTTTGAGATCAAATGTCTGTAATACAAGTACAGCCAGCAGCAACGACAAGTTAAAAAGTTGACAAAACACCAGAGTCGTGGAGCCGTGCTTTAAACAATTCTAGGGTTGGGGCTTCAACAATTTGGCGTGGGAGGCAGTTCCAATGACGAATTACGCGATGAGCAAAAAAGTTGTTGCGGCAATCGAGACGAGCTGTGTTGTGAGGTCTCAGTGTCAGAGCATGACCGCGTCGGCGGCCCGAATCTACGATGGCGAAGTAGACGCTCCAGTCGCAGTCAAGGCGATTGGTCATCTTATATACCAGGATCAGATCGTGACGAAGCCTTCTAAGCGACAACGTTTGTAGTTGTAGTAGATCGAGGCGAGATTCATATGACAAGTGACGAGCTGGCTGGTAGATTTTGGTTGCTTTTCGTTGGATACGCTCAATTTTATTAATGTCACCGACATAGTATGGGCACCAGGCGGATGATGCGAACTCGAGTTTGGACCTGACGATAGAGTAGCAAACAGCGTGAAAGGTTTGTCGCGACCAAAACCTAAACGCGCGGCGTATGAAGCACAGTGTGCGGAGCGATTTGGAGCTAATTTCGTTACAGTGTTCGTGGAATTTCAGGTTTGCGGGAATAAGGACACCAAGGTCTTTGACGAAAGATCTAGCTGGGATGATGGCGTTGCTGAGAGTATATTCAGTGCGTGGATTGTTGAAACCGAAATGGACGCATGCGGATTTACCAACGTTGAAGTCGAGGAGCCATGTATTGCAGTAACGTTCCAGTAGAGCCAAATCAGACTGGAGTTCAGCTGCATCAGCAAGCGAATTATTTATTTAAAAAAATAAAATTAAAACTTTATTTATTTTCTTGATGATTTTAGTGTCGTCGGCAAATAGCAGGACATTGCAGTTCGGAAGATGGTCCGGGAGATCGTTTATGTAAAATAGAAATAAGACAGGCCCCAACACTGTCCCTTGGGGAACACCCGACAGTACGGAGAGGTTTCCAGACTTTGTGCCATTAACTTGTTGGGTGCGATTAGACAAGAATAGAGCAATCCAATCAAGCAGACGGCCAGATATACCATACGAGGCAAGTTTCAAAATGAGACGACGGTGTGGGACCCTGTCAAACGCCTTCTTTAGGTCAAGATATATAACGTCTATGCTGTCACCATTATCCACGAACCTAGTTACGTCGTTAAGAAAAGCAAGCAATTGCAACTCGCATGTTCGACCCGAACGGAAACCGTATTGATTTGGCGACCACAGATTGTTTCGCTTAGCAAAGACTAACAACTCGTCTTTGACGATTCGCTCAAAAACTTTACATACACACGAGGTAAGGCTTATAGGTCTGTAGTTACTGGCTAAAGACCGGGAGCCCGATTTGTATATCGGAATAATAATGGCATGCAGCCAGTCCAACGATATATCAGTTTGGAGCAAGGACGTGCGGAATAAAGTAGTCAGCAGCGGCACTAGCTGTTGCGAGCATTTGTTAAGCAGAAGATTATTGATATTATCAGGGCCAGGGGTTGAACTTGGTTTGCCGGCGAGGAGTGCTAGTTCAACACGATGTTCGGTGATTTCGATGTCGCAAAGGGTTGCATCTGTATGGCGAGCAGCTAAAACGGTGGCGTCAAGGCCCGGTTCTTTAACGTATACTGATTGGAAATAGTTGTTGAACAATTCCGCAAGGCCGTCATCGGTTGAGATGGTTTCGTTATTGACCTTTAGAGGCCCAATTTGTGGTTTAACTGTTCGTTTGCTGTTCACGTATGACCAGAAGAGCTTGGGATCAGATTTTAGGCCAGTAACAAGTTTACGCTCGTATTGCCAGATAGCTTTGTTACATTCGGATTCAAATAACTGTTTTTTGAGCATATACAAGTCGTATGATCGCCCTGAGCCACACCGGCGCCATGCCCGGTAGGCGTTCTACATGCTGCGATATGCTGTTCTAGTGTTCACACTTGTCCATGGCGGGCAGCGTTTAGCTTGGGAGCGAATGGGAGCGAACGCGGTAAGCGCGGATATAGCGGTATTTTTGACGATATCACAAGAATAACCGAGATCATCGATGTGCATGGTAATTGATTGCAGAGCTCGGCGGATTTGGATCCAGTCTGCACGCCAAATGTTAATTTTGTTCAACAGCGTTGGTGCTCTACGTGTCGGTGATTTAAGACAAATATCAAATGTTAAGCATACGTGGTCAGATGCCGCAATGGGCGGTTGTGCTGTCACAGAGTTAACAGAGTAGGGTTCTTTGGACAGAATAAGGTCAAGCATGACAGTTCCTCTGGTTGAGATGTCTACATGCTGAGTTAGTCCACACGAGTAAACAACGTCCATGAAATCATCAGCAGATCGAGGCCATTGTTCACCATTCCAGTCAATTTCACCATAATTAAAGTCACCAGCAATAATGACGTTGGTACATTCGGCTCGGGTCAAGGACGATATCACAGCAAACAGTTTGTTGTTCAGGTCTGCAGAGTTCGATGGCGATCGATATGCAGAAGCAAGAATGACGTAGTCGAGCTGGGTTTCGATATAGCAACACACGATATCGTCATATTCAGTAGTTGAGACAGAATCAAATGGGCCGCAGTTTATGCTACTTCTTACATATATAATAACTCCCCCACCTGCCATTTGCGATCTATCTGAGCGGAATGTGTTATAGCCGTTTATACTAAGTTCACCGGGCAGGACGGAAGCACGACCCCACGACTCGCAAACTAATATTACATCAAAATCATTAATAGAAACAATTTCACGGAATAAGTCAATTTTGTTCACAACACTTCTAGCATTAAACGATAGAGACTTTAAAACGTAATTATGATTTACAGAAGCGGTATGCGTATTAGTACAACAGTTCGAGTTCGTGTCTATTGATTTCGACGAAACATTTGAACTAATAACATAATCTAGGCCAGAAGATAAAACAGCACATTCAGAATGATTCGATATATTAAAATTAGTAGCACGCACAGTATTAGTAGATAAAATATTAGATACAACATCAAAATTGCGTATGTTAGCAGAATAGAAAACAGATTGTTCAGTGCCAGAACATGCTACCCCACTTGCCCCGACATCGAGGCAACTGCCGATAAAGGGTGCTCATCGTGTGCACCAGATGGTACGGTAGCTGGTTTCCGTCGTGAAATTCGCCCATTGCGAACAACAGCATATTTGCCTTTTTTCGTTTCCGCCACGGCGTACTCTCTCAATTTCTTTTCAGCTTCGACCTGATATTTTGTTAAATCAGGCTTGACCGATACATTGTGGAAATCAGTATTGTGCAGGTAACGAGCATTTTTCAAAACACTGGCTTTCTCACTCTCTGACCCAAAAACAACTTTTAGTGGTCGTGATTTAGGAGTACCATCATCATTCAAGGTGTACGAACCAATACGTATCAATGCATTAATAGTAAAATTTCCCGGAACGTGTTTCATTGCATCCAGAAGGCTCTAAACTTGCTGATTATCATTATTTTTGCGAGCGTGGGGGTCCGTGCTTTTAAGTTCAGGTAAGTTAAATAGCATAATATTGGGCTTTCGAAAATCGATCTCGCGGATTTCATTTACTACATCAACGCCAGTTAATCCTCCAGTTACGGTTTTATCGGCTATCTCAAGTTTTTCGACTCTAGTAGAAAGATCATCGATTTTTGCACTGTTCAGCTGAATCCCCATTAAAATGTTTTTCACCTTAGGGTTGCAATGAGCACAATTCCAGGTAACCTGACTATTCGGCTTCGTGATGTCGGCGACGGTGCTGGTCGAGAGTCCAGCGCATTTGCGATGAAAGGTTCGTTCACAAAAGGAGCATGCCACACAAGGATCATGATCTGTGTGGATCACTTTCGTCATGCAGCCGACGGCATAGCACGGGACGTCAGTTGAAATCTCAGAAACTGACGACCGAGTGACTATTGTAGAGTCAGACAGCGTGTTGGAAGCTGGTGCATTTGTAACAGGCATTGTATATAATATATTTATCTATTTAAATAAATCTGAATGCAATTGGGTTAAAACCCATATTGTCTATAGTAAAGGCCTTGTGGGAACGAGTACTAAACGTCGTTTATATTACGGAGCTGTGGTGTTTGAGTATCAGCATACCAAATTTATAGTATTCAACGACGTATTGATGGTATTGGTGTTTCCGCGTACATTGTGGAGACTAGCATAGTTACCTTGATTTAGATTTGAATGGTGTATTAAAAAGCTCTGGTTACTGACTGAATAGTGTTAGAACGGACTGGTAATTGATTATTTACTCGTCATTGCATTAACGCGCACAGACGTGGTGCTGTAACTGTTGAATTATAAATTGGTGTCAATGGTGAGGAATCGCGGAGTGCCGTAACGTAACATAACGTAATTGTGTCCGTGCACTGTTGCACGTTGCTCGAGGATTGCATCGTTAGAATATATATACTGTTACGAAGCGGCACTGCGTTGTAATAGCAAATAGTTATTCCTAACTGCCTGTTGTTGGTATCTTGGAAGAAGCGAAATAAAGCAGGATTATTAGTTCGTGAGCTGCTACATCTGTAGGTATAACGTTTGAGTTGAAGGAGTTAAGAGTGTGTATCACCATTACTCTAGTTCGCTAGACCCCGGATTCGTGCACCCCAGCTACCTACCAGGGAGTCACCGGAATTCCGGTTCCGGTTCCGTCGAAAATCGTGTTCCGGTTGCGGTTCCGGCAAAGGGCAAAAACCATACCGGAACCGGAATTCCGGTTTAAGAAGTTTGTTTGAAATTTTCCACGTTTTTTTGCTTCATCTGTGATCCAAACATATGTAATATATATTATACAATGATCAAGCTGCAATACAACCAAGCAAAAGAAAAGATTAACTAAGCAATTTGACGTTTGAAACGTAAGTAGGGCACATAATTTCAGTTGGAATTATTAATAATAACCTGCAGTTTGTTAACAAATGAAAACCTCGTCGATGCTTGTAGCAGCTATTTTACACATCCGGGAGTCTGTGGGGTACGTTTCAATTAAACCGGTCCAACTCGGTAACAGAGTATGGCTTACGCAGAAGTGCTTAGGGTATGCTTGGCTAACATAAATTGCTTCAAGAACCAGCCAGCGCGCTTGTAAACTTGGTAAATCAGTATAAATCGAAGTAAAATAACGTTATCTGCAACGCAGCTAGAAACTGCTTTCTTAGCAAAGAACTGTATTTATTGAAACTGCGCGAGCAGCATCACAGTGTGTCTCATTTATAGTATATATTCTGATTAGAACGTTATTATCATTATCATCTAACTTACGGGCACTATTTGTCCAAAACTTACGGGCACTAGCCTAAGCAGTGTCCCTGACCACTGATCAGAAAATTACATTCTATCTATTATTTTCTCTAAGGATCGTATAAATCAATAATTTCAAGTTTCCCACAGAAGAACATGTAACAAACATATGTGTAGTAAAGGAAAGCGACTGGAGACAGAGCGAAAGTGTGTATTCTACGCTCCAAGCTTTGTAAGCATATTCGATTTGACGTAGTGTACGCATGGTGTATAGTGGAAGACATTTTTTGCTCTGGGTATCCAAAAATCGACATATTTGATCGATAAATAAACATTATTAGCTTCCTCAGTCTCTTTAAAGTTTCAGAAAGGCAATAATACCACCGCAATACATTAAGTTTAACGTAAAAGTTATTTTTAATGCATTTTAAATCCACTATACCTTGATTTCTTCTTTCATCTGTTTTACTATATATAGAATTTCGAAGACCAAGTTCCGGTTCCGGATCCGGTTTAAATAGACGGTTCCGGCTGCTTGTTCCGGTTCTGGCAAATTTCGGTTCCGGTTATTCCCTGCTACCTACGTATGAGGTTATTCGGTGGCCGACATCATAATTGAGTGTATAGTTTTGTGTATTATAGTAGTCTCTGGGGGCGGAGCGCCGCATAAGCACGATACTACACTACCGTTGAAAGAAGTCCAGCTCCGACACCAACTATACTTCGGTAACTGCAAATATTTTCCACAGCTCGGTTCAACGTTAACTTTTAGCGAGGTTCCTTCTGAGCCATCCGAATCGACCAAAACATACACTTTTCTGGCTAAAAATTAACACTTACCACATGTAAATCCAAAATATAAACCATAAACCGTATTGTAGAATCGGTAATAATTAAGCCTGTCGTGAACCAACAAAATCATAAGAGTCCGTGTTGAGATTCGAAAAGTACACGTTCCTCTAGCTAGGCAACCTTCAAAAATAAAACAAACTAACACAGCCGAAGTCGTATTAAACGTGAAATTGATTATTGCCAGTTTAGCATAATTCGTGTGAGAAAATCCCGAAGCTTATTTAGTAAGCTGGTGTTTGCGTCTAAAAGTCACCAAACTCGACCAGGACTCAACTAAGACTGAATTGACAGAAAAACTAAAGATAATATCATATGTAAGCTAAACAGAAAAACAAGTGCTAATTATGCAAATTACCATTAAAACTAAATAAAATGCGAAAACAAGCAAAAACAAAGTCCCACGTAGAAGGGATGGAGGGATATAATAAATGAAATTGTGATAAACCCGGGGTTTTAAGGAAATTTGGGTATTTGGGGTGGGTTTGGATAGGGAACCCCCTGGTAGCCTGGTCAACCCCTTACAAGGAGTATGCCATCATAAGATAGCGTACTCCTGGAATTTATACCCAAGCTACGTAATTTCAGGTTTTATAAATGAAGAGAAAATACGCACCGAAAGAAAATATAAATTTGCAATTTTTGAAAACCAAATCTAAACCATCAACGCCACACATTTGCTTTGTACATAGCCAACAGTAATAAAAATCACAAATAGTAGGTCGGCGGAGGCATTGGGTTTGTTGGGGGCAGCGGGTTATCTGTGGAAAAGTATTGGGGCACCTGTCAGAGGAAAGGTCCGACGCCTCTCATGGGGGGTCTCCCTGTCCAGCCTAAGGACGTGCATGCATTCAAGGGTGACCAGATTCAGAAATTATGTTTGAGTGGTCAAATACAGGATTCACATCACAATTTTGTGAAATTTCTAGGTGTTATACCTACCAAATGCATAAACTCAAAGCAGTTAGGGGCCGCACCGCGGTAACGCATTTACGGAGTTATGGGCGCTAAGCGAAACGGACAGTAACTGGAACACGAATCCTTAAAATTTTTATCGTAGAATATTTGCGGTTTTACAATTTGACTGTTTGTTCAAAACGTTCAGTCTGCATTACTTGAATGTCATACTGAATATTGTTGCCATTTCATCGGTATACAAAGTAGTGTCGGCTAAGGTGCAAGATTTAGAGTTGCTTTCATCGCATTGAGTAATTCCGAAAGCCTACCTTTATTCTGAGTGCTTCGACAGGCGAATTTTCTAAAACTGTTAGATTTAGTCTTTACTTTAAGGTAAAAAGCTGGAAAAAACTTCTATTTCCAACAGGCTGTGGCTAACATGATAACAGTGGAGCAGCAGAATGCGCGGAAAATTTTGCCAAAAATGGAGCGAAAATAGGCAAAAATCGGGGTAAGATTGGTAAAACGAGAGAATGTGAACAAAAATTAGAGAAGCTCGAGTGCGAAAAAATAAGGAAAACTTACCCCCCCCTTTGATAACGTCATTTGCACCTCCGTAAACTGGAGCATCTCATTTCCCGGAAGCTCATATTATCTCTATGAAATCTCGGGCTTCGTGCAAGATGCCCTGTAATACTCAACCATATATCTGACACAAATGTAATTCATAAATAAATAATCATATATAATACGCAAGGCAGTGCGTTACATCTGATAAAGCGCCGGGGGGTCAGCCACTTCCCCCTTAAATTAAATTGAACTGAAATTAAATACAATTATATATATGGTAAAACGAGAAAACCGGAAAAACGCTATAAATTCGCAAAAATTTGAGAACATTTTATCGTGTTGGAAAAACTAGAGAACTTTAGTAAAAATGGAGAAAAGTGGAAAAAATTTTATGAATGTTTTAAACCTCCACCGCGCTCCCGCTTCCCGCTGACCGGCTGATTCCCAGGATGCCTTTTCGCCCACCCTATCCGCTGCGTCCTTTAATATCATTTTCGGACACAAGTCACCCGAAAGTTGTAGAATGTTCGTTGTTTCCTTCTTCGAATAATGGATGTCATGCATGTGAAACAACACGAGCAGCTTTCGTTGAAGTGAAGGCAAACATAAACATTAAGTACACATAATCGTAATGTTAAAATCACACAATCAGAAAGTGTTGTATCTTTATCTTTTCAACAAGTAAACTTTGTTGGTCGTGCATCTTCTAATATACACGACACTCCCCATTGAGATGTTGCATATGCATTAGATATGTCATATTTCTACCCATAAGTTCAAATTTCATATTTCTACCCACAACTTTTTATCGTTAAAACAGGTTATAATATTGTTACGTAGCTAACGTATACGAAATTGTTAAATGGGTTTCCCTTTTGTGCGTGGTTAGGTAGGCTACAAGTTGGATACACAGTCTTAACACGTCCCGATTCCCTAAAAATAACCCAAAATGTTAAGCTTTTCACTAATTTAATAGTTATACCACCCCTACTTGAGCTATTTTCAGCTTGATCATGTCCTTATCCGAAAAAGATGGAAGTCTGCTGTAAGAGATTACAAGACCGTTTGGGGGAACCTGCTTCCAAGCGACCATGGCATGATTCGGCTGCAGCTACACTTAAAGGTTGACGCCAACCATTTGAAGCATAGAAATCGTCCAACCGACGCCAGCTGCCTACGGGACAATAGTAAGGCAGAAAAGTTCTGCACCTCAGTGTCCAACCGCTTCGCCGCCATGGCAGGATTAGTGACTCTCAAGTTCCGCCATGGTTTTGTGTTTCTGACTGCACTATTGCAGCCCTGCGGGAAGTCGCACCGAAGCCGAGACGGAAGAAGGGGGATCGATGGCTAGACGCGTCTACAATAAAGAAAGCTGAGCTGCTTATGCTTACAGCTCGTCCCATCTTCACCATATCCATCATAGCCATATTTCCCGAGCCATATGAGAACATCGACGGAACGATAGCCGAGAAGAGAATCGGCTTGTTTTCGTTACGCGTATCGTACTGAAATGAAAATTTCGCGCCGGCAGAATCGGGAAACTATGATGTGACGACAGTGTGAGAGGCATGAAGCAGATTTTTGAATTTTTCAACCGTTTCTGCGGTGACGACCCGCTCGGGCAGACTGTTCCAAGCCTTTATAACCCGATTTGAGAAAAAGTAGCGTCTGCAATCTAGATGTGGCGACTTTGGAAGACGAAGTTTGAGGCAATGCTGACGTGTACCCACAATTGGAGCAATTGAGAAAAGGCGAGTCCAGTCGTAATCCACAAACCCGTGCATCATTTTGTAGACCATAATAACATCAGATCGTAGACGACGGCGTTCCAAAGTTTGAAGCCCAAGATGTTGTAGGCGCTCTTGATATGGCAGATCTCTAAGGCGGGGCAGCAATTTCGTCGCTCGTTTTTGTACTCGTTCTATCAAAAATACGTCACGTTGATAGTGAGGATTCCAGGCACAGCTGGCATAGTCCAATTTGGATCTGACTAAGGCGTAATATAATGTCAAGAATGTGCTCTCGTCCCAGAACTTCCACGTTCTCGCCATAAGCTGTAATATATTTTTTGCGGTAGAAACAATTGCAGCGCAGTGGGAGGACGATTTTAAGTTGCTGGACACAACGTCGCCAAGGTCGGATGTCGACGTTTTGCTCGCAATAAGTTGATTGTTCAGGTAATAAGCATGGTGTGGATTGTTTGACCCAAAATGAAGAACACAGCACTTTGAGACGTTGAAATCTAAGAGCCACTGATCTGCCCACGTTGACAAGGATTCCAGATCAGCCTGCAGTCCCATACAATCAAGCCAATAATAACATTTGTTTATGCGTCTCATTATCTTCGAGTCATCCGCGAACATTCAGACTTGGCTAAACACGGAATTTGACAGATCGTTTGTGTAAAATAAAAAGAGTATAGGCCCAATTACAGACCCCTGGGGAACACCGGATGTCACCGATACAACTGGTGATACGTGTCCATTGTAAACAACTCTCTGAGACCTACCGTTTAAATATGATCGGAACCGTTTCAGCAATGGATTTTCAATGCCGTAACTGGAAAGTTTGTCGATGAGACGTTTGTGGGAGACTCGATCAAACGCCTTAGAAAAATCAAGATAAATAGTGTCTGCCGCGTCACCCTGGTCGACAATATTCGTCACGCTATTAAGATAGTCAATGAGCTGCAGTTGTGTTGAACGCATTGGATAAAAACCAAATTGTTTAGAGCATAGTAAAGAGTTTTCGACGGCAAATGAAATCAGCTGATCTCGAATAATGCGCTCCATCACCTTACAGCAACATGACGTTAAACTGATGGGTCTGTAATTCGCTCGATTACTTTTATTGCCGTTTTTTAAAATGGGCGTGACCAATGCGTGTCTCCAGTCCATGGGAATGACTGAGGATTCTAGGGACCGACGGAAGAGCATGACGAGGAACGGAAGCAGGACAACGCTGCATTTGCGTAGAATAATATTATTAATGCCATCCGGACCTTCAGCACAAGTTTCTTTTGTCCCGTTTATGGCAGCAAGAACGTTAGCTTCAGTAAAAAATACGTGTGACAAAACAGCAGTGGTCTGATTTGGCAGTTTTGGCGAGGCGTCAGTAGTGTCATCAATGAAAACAGATTTGAAGTGATCGTTAAGGATGGTCGCCGTTTCCGTTTCATCCGTGGTGAATGTTTGATCGTCTTTTAGTATAGGACCAACCGAACTTTTCACTTTCCTACGAGCATTTACATATCTCCAGAACGATTTGGGATCATTTTTTATATTGGACGCTAACAATTTCTCGTATTTCCAGACCGATTTGTTCGTTTCGAGAGACAGGTGGCGGCTCAACAATTTATAGCGTTCCAGGGATATGGCCGAGTGCGTCCGTTGGTAAGCCCGCAGAGCATTTTTACGCCTACGGATAATATCGCGGAGGGAGATGTTCATCCAGGGGACACTGGAGCGCTGTTCACGCGTTCGTTTCGTTGGTGCGATGGAAGAGACTGATTCCGTTATGGACAACTTTAAATCGTTCCAAATTGTTTCCACGTCATTTTGGGAAACCGTATTACGTAGCTCCAGTTTTTCAGACAACAAAGCGTTAATTCTTGACCAGTTTGCATGCCAAAGGTTTAGTTTACGGGGTCTTCTGTTGCGCACTGCGGGCAGAGAGTAAAGACGGAAGACAAACGAAACGATTAGATGATCACTTGTACTAAGCCCGGGCATTGTGTCTACGTTTAGAATCATATTGTCTTCGTTAGTAAAGATGAGATCAAGAACTGCTGTTTCACGCGTAGGCACATATACATGTTGAACTAAGTTAGCGGCCGTGACACTATCCATAAATAAATCACAGGAAGTCGGGTAGGTTTGGGAATCCCAATTTATGTCACCATAGTTAAAGTCACCCATGACTAAAATATGCGAAGAATGACAGACCTCTAAGCTACGTATATAAGCAAAAAGAGCATAATTTTCGGCCGTGGTATTTGATGGAGACCTATATGCACAGACAACTGTCGCAGTGTCGTCGTTTTTCAGCCTTATAGTGGCGCCCACAATGTCCTCGTAGCCGTTGAAATTTTGACGAGGTATGATAGTAGATTGGAACTTCGTTGAAATATATATGATAACACCACCCCCCAAGGATGATGAACGGTCTGCCCTATATAAATTAAACCCGGGAAGAAAAAGTTCAGAATCGGCGACATTTGGCCGGCCCCATGTCTCACACACTGCGATCACATCAAGTTCCAGATTTGAAACCAGCGAATTAAAACAATCCAACTTATTCATAAGACTCCTCGCGTTTAACATAATGCAATTTAAACCAGCAAAAATATTTACATGACTGTAGCTGTTGCAATTTGCAGATAAAACATTACTAGAATTACACAGATGCGTAGCACAACCGTAAAAAGTTTTAGAAAAAGTTAAAACATTAGTATCAACAGAAGGGTTAGATATATTGCTCAACGATAAATTAGAATTCTTTTCAGATGCTAAACACCTAAAGGGGCTACTGGACGACCATGGGTTTGCGGCCGGATTTCAGTAACAGTGGATGGACCACTGTTTTTATTTCTTATATCTTTATTCGACACAAATAAACGGCCGTTTCGGACATATGCTTTCTTATTTCCCTTGCTGGATGCCTTATGTGCGTCCAAAAGCTGTTTATCGGCACCTAGTTGATATTTGGTGAGGTCGTCTTGGACACTAATAAACGCAAATTTGCTGCCTTGAAGCTTTTTCGTTTTGGACAACACAAGCGATTTTTGTGCTGGCGGCGCTAGTATAATTTTGACAGGACGATCACGGTTCCCTTTTTTCCCCACCCGTGCAACCACCTTGACGTAAACCGGTGACTCGCCCTTTTCACCACAGTCAAGCGTATCTAATATAGCGTTCACCAACGATGTGTCCTCAGCTTTGCGATCATTTCCATCAGAATATTTAGATTCGGATAAATTAAAAATCATGAGATTGTTTTTACGATATTCTATTTCCCGCAATTCATTCACCATATCGACACCACTTAGACCTCCCGATGATTTTGACGATTCGAGCGACTCAACTCGCGATGTTAGGTCGTCGAGTTGACGAGAGAATTCAACTGAACAATTTAGTATGCCCTTAACTTTAGGAGCACAAAGTGCACAGTCCCAAGAG
Organism: Trileptium ribeirensis; assembly: GCA_030248225.1. Classification (NCBI taxonomy): domain Eukaryota; kingdom Metazoa; phylum Nematoda; class Enoplea; order Enoplida; family Thoracostomopsidae; genus Trileptium; species Trileptium ribeirensis. Next base: position 23,959 of record JASANE010007043.1, read on the forward strand.
AATTGATCACCACCCTTGGCTAATTCCCCCGCCATGGCAATAGACACACCGGCACAAATTCTATGAAACGATCTAGTGCAAAAACGACAACTCACAGGGACGTCGCCGTTGCCAACTTGGATCAGGCGATTTGATATTGTGCATGTTGGCTCGTAGCATGGCAGCGTATTAACAATTTCGCCATTATCACCATCATTTTGCGACGAACGAGTATAACGATTCATTTTGTACGACAATTTATACAAATATTGATTTTATAACCCTGAATGCAATTGGGTTAAAAACCTATGCTTAGTCATGCTGTAAAGGAAACTTGAGGCTTTCTCAGGTCCAGCTTGCACTACAACATCAGAGAGTCTAAGGATGAGAAGCTCAAGGCACTTGCCAACGAGATGAACCAAGCAGGTAGGGTACATAGCCACCACAGGCTTTACCAGCTAATCAGACAAGGTGCACAGCCGCAGAATCCCGTGCGTGATGTGATACGCCACAGCACGGGTAAAAGCCTGATCTCCGAATCCGCGCAAGTCAATCTTTTGAGAGAGCATTACGATGAAGCTCCGCAGATCCGCTAACGGATGACGACCTTCCCTTTAAGGGTTTTTACGAATGCGCGATCGATCACTCGACGCCAACGCGTGACGAAGTGTTCAAAGCGGTAAAAGATCTTCGCAGCGGGAAAGTAGCCGGAGAGGACGGTATTCCGCCGGAATGCTATAAGATCTCAAGAGACCTTTTTGATACGCTGCACGCTACAATCGGCGACGTATGGGCCAAAGAAGTCATGCCAGAGAACTGGCGCACCGCTATCGTCATTCCATTCCACAAGAAGTGTGACGAGTCCATCTGCTGCAACTATCGAGGTATATCGCTGTTGAATATTGCTTTCAAGATGCTGGAAGCAGTAATCTCAATAGATTCAAGGGACATCGGGAACGATTTGAACGGGAGCAACACTGCGGCTTTCGACCTGGTCGTAGCACAATGGACCAGATACTGAGCATGAGGATCATGCTCCAGAATCTTCATGAGTATCGGAGACCAGTTGCCGTGGCCTTCGTTGATTTGAAAGCCGCGTTCGACTCAGTTCACCGAGAATCGCTGTACAAGATCTTGGAGACGGATGGCGTGCCGGTCAAGATCGTATCCCTAAGAAAGTCGCTGTTTGAACCATCGTACTGACGCGTGCGAATAAATGACACGTTATCTGAACGCTTTGAGGGCAGGTCTGGAGTGAGACAATCTTGTCCCCATCATCTCAAACTACGCAATTGCGTGGGTGGTGAAGACCGCCCTGGCTAACAACGATGGTGTTATTTTCGACGCAAATGGCATGAAGTTCACAGATGCCGCTTATGCCGACGACATAGTCTTAGCCGCATCGTCAGTCAGCGAACTACAACATGTGATCAATCGAGTCGACACAGCTGCAAAGCGCATTGGTCTGGTCATCAGTTCCCAGAAGACCAAGATAATGACCTGCTTCATCGAGAGACATCAAGACATTGTACTGAACGGTTCTGTGCTGGAACATGTCGAACATTGCTGTTTCCTGTGCAGCACTTTTACGGGATCAGGGGCTAGCGACCCTGAGATTAAAAACAGCATAAAATGTGCCAGATCAGCTTTTGCGGGTCTGTGTGGAACTCGGCAGACATGTCCGTTCCCACGAAAGTTCAAATAAATAATGCTGCCATTCGACCGATTCTGTTCTACGCCTGCGGAACATGGACAGCGAAGTCAGCTACTCAGCAGCAGATCAACGCGTTCGACAACTTCTGTAGACGCCGGATTCTGGGCGTAACAAAGTTCAATCACATCAGGAATGAAGATCTTCATCGAAGAGTTGGTCATGAAACCGAGGTGTCGATATTGCGGAGGATGGAGCGTTTGCGGTTGCTCGGCCATGTTCTGAGAATGTCCGACAACAGGATCCCGAAGTCACTGGCTAAAGCAACGCCACCGGACGCCTGGACCCGACCGCGCGGAAGATCTCACTAGACCTGGCGACGTCAAACAGTCAACGATTGTCACCAGCGTTTTCGATACGCCAATGACAACAATACCCGATGTCGCATATCGAACCAAGTACAGCGAACAGAGAAGATTTGGCGACGGCTGATCAGTATTGAGGCCCCACACAACCGTGGGGCCAAGTGAATACCACCCCCATCCCACTAACCCCCTTAAATCCTAAAATTTTGTTGTTTTGTTTTATTGATTGTGCTAATTTGCATAATCATTCATTTCTTAATTTAGCTTATAAGAAGTTAGCTTAGTTTTAATTCCTAGTTCAGTTAGTTGTCTTTGCGTCCAGGAAGAGCGGCGGTTGTTAGCGGCAGTACCGAACGGCGAAATTTCGCAGAAGACTTCACGCTAATATTTTGGTTTATTTCCGACCTTCATAAGGGTAATGAACTACACTATCGTTATATTTAATTTTATTTTTAAATTACAATCAGATCACTTAGTTACCAATGCTTAGTAACCTGGTTTACATTTGACGCATGTTGCTTTGGAGTGTAGATTGTCGGGGTCCGGTAGGATATTTAGGGATCCTTAGTCCGCATCGCTCCAAAAACTTTAATTGGGTTTTTACACTAATTCTTAAATTTGTCTGTCCCCAATTTTTCAGGTTTCTAAAATTCGGGATTTTGTTATTTTTCTTTTCACTAATTTGCGTATTTTCCTTTTATTTTATTAGCTGACTTTTAGTTTTGATTGAGTGAGTAGTTGTATGGAGTTGGTTGCTTATGGCTTGAGAGGAAGTTTGTGATCTGTTTTACGCGTATAGAATTACGCGGCTTATTCAATAGAGACCTAACAGAAAGAGCTGTGGATTACTTTTTCGTGCAAGATCATTTGGGGAAGAAGATACGAAGGTCCGATTCATCGTATCCGGCACTTTTCAAAGATTGCTATATTTAGATATGATTTTCTGGCAGCGTTCGAATTGGTGATCGACTATCAACAACTAAGAATCAAAATGCACAATCGATACGTCATAGCTGGCAAGTCAACGAAATGAGATCGACCCGGAAAGATGAGAACAGCATCGAAATGCACATACAAACCAGTAATTCCACTCTGGTCGTCGAAATTCATCGAAGTAAAGATTCCGGATGGAACAAAAGAAGGCGATACGGTAGTAGTGGGACCCTTGATGAAAACCAGTGATAGACTGGTAATACCAAACGGTATCGCCAAAGTGGAAGAAGACAACATTCAGACAACTGTATAAATTTAGTCTTTACTTTAAGGTAAAAGGCTGGAAAAAACTTCTATCAATGCAACCAATTCAAGAAAAAGATAGTCAATGGTCCGATATCGAAAGCCAATATGAAACAAGAAGAAATAGAGAATTACTTATTGGTGGCGGATAGAAGAAGAACAATCGAAAGAAACAGTTAAAAGAACATATAGCAACGGGAAAGAAAGATCATGAAGTCAAAGAAAGGGTCAAACAAAAACGGACACAAGAGAAGATCAAGTGGAAAAAAGAACAACAAAAAGAAAAGACCCTATTGACTGTAAACGTAATAAGACTCAGTAACGATAGTGAGGAAGGCGATCAACCAATCGAAACCGCAAGTGAATCCACGCAAGAAGAAGATAGTATACTCGAACTCTTTAACTATAAAAAAACAAACCGAGCAACCAATAGTACAACATTAAAACAATCAAAAAGAAAAGTTCGGTTGGAAGCATTGATGGAAGTGGAGCAAAGAGCAGAGTACAATGAAAGACAAAAGGAAAGAATAGAATCGGAGAAGAAATGTACCAACTAAACGCACCTGAAGAACCAGAAATAACCTAGGCCGAGATGTACTCGCAATACATCAGATTGGAACTAACATGGACACCAGAAGAACTGGTGCGCGCACCAAACGAAGACCCACGCATTCATTCATTCAAGCACTACATCGAACACAATGAATTTTTGGATACGACCCCAGAACTCGAAAAAAATGGATCGTAGCACATGGAAACCAATTCATTATCCTGTACGAATTACGAAGGAAAGATCGACCACCACAAATCGAACCATGGGAATTCCAAATCATGGTAGCCCCTGATTTTCGGCGTCCGTTACCTATTCGAAATGTATCATTCATCGAAATACAGGAGGACACTTGTTATTCGAGAAAGTGTGGTCGAAGATAACAAAGTTCTTTTTCGTATGACCCGCGACTTACGACAATACATCAAAAAATATATTCCGTGTGCCGGATTTTGACAATGTCCGAAGCGAAGGAACCCGTTGCAACCGAACAAAGCACTAGCACCATTTCACATGCTAGGCATCGACATCATTGGTCCCCTACCACCAAAATCCGGCAACAAGTATAATTACTAGTACCACGGGTAATTGACGACAACTACGGATGAAGGATACGCACCACATCTGATCGAGAGAGAGAGTAAGATTAGCATGGGAACAACTGCGAAAAGACTACTTCTACCGCAGAAACAGTATAAACAGTATTTCGATCGCAGGGCAAAGAAAAGAAAATTTAATAACGGCGATGTTGTTTTAACGAAGAGCCCGAATATCTTTTGACCCCTATAGTAGTGTTTATCACTTTATCACCTGGAATTCGATAGACTTTCGGGTTGCCGAAATTTAATTTTTGAAAATTTTACTAGTGAAACTCGGTAGTGCAACCGAACGCCCAAAATGATATAACTGCACATGACTAAAACATTTCGGTGGCAATCCAGAACACTACGCAGGTTACGAAGCTAAGTTAAAGCGCGTTCAAAAAGTATCGCGCCAACGCTTAGCTCCTGAAGATTATTACTGCTGCGGTAAAGGCAAAGTGTCTTGGAAAGAAGATGAGACAGGACTAGTTATGTATAAAATGTGTGCAATAAGTGTTTTCTCTTGTTTCATCAAGCATGCGCAGGGTTAGAAGACGATCATCAAGAAGCTTTATGGTACTGCTCCCCGTGCATAAAAATTTATATAACGCAATAACATATTTTACATGGAGTAATACATGACCATACATATGGAGCTAGGGCCAAATAAAGAACGATTTTATATAATCGGTGATTGGAAAGAACTGTCTAACAATCGGTGGTTCAAAAAGAATACAATCGGTGCCAGACAACGATACAGATAACAGAGATGACCGTTCAGCGACGATATCCACTTGACCTCAATCCGAGTCAAATCCACTTAGGAAAAACGACAATTATTTCAATCATAATTGTGGCGCAAATGTTCCGATGTTCAAGCTTAAAGCGGTGACGACGGGAAGGATGTCCATGAAAGCGTTTTGCGAAGAAAATGGCATTCACCCGAACTATCAATGGGGAATTCTGGAACGATACGATAAGCGAGACACCCCGAAAATACGTCCGATACGTGGCAGTCCAAACAAGCGATGGCGAGTTAGGCATCATGATATTGCACAGTTCGAAGGACGAATACCGAATGTACTCTATAGAGAACTAAACCCACAAAGCGGGAACATCATATGGAACGCCAGCGATTACGGAAGGCAGATGTGGAACGCGACATTCAAGCAAAAAGAACAACCGTATCCGGCAGTATTGATGACAATCGACATGAACAAAATCCAAAGACTACTGGGCGAACAAGAATATTACGACGCAGCGACTAGTAAAACGACACGTTCTTCAAAAGAAGGGTGCAGTAGTCGAATATTGCGAACAAATATACGATAGCAAGAAATTATTTGCACCAACATGATCAAGATACCAAAGTGGACAATGGAAGGAGAGTACGTGGACAATAACTTAAGTGGTGCAATAAGGCAGTGAAGCCACGTTACCATTACCGGTGATACTCGCAATGGCGTGTCGAGCCAACGAAACGGCAATAAACAGAACTTAGAACAAAGAAGTATGTGGTTTAATTGAAACGACCATAAAGAAGTTTCAATGATATCGAACACCGAAGATACGCATTGAAGCAAGGCCGCAAACGATGGAAAAGGAGCAAAAGAAAATTGAAGAGTTCACAAAATTCCAACAGGAATTCGATCAAAATATCAAACCATACTTGCACGAGCAACGATAATTCGCGAGTAGCATGTACGAATTACTGCCAGATCGAACGATGAAACAAAAGAAATTCGAAGTGAACAAGTTTCGACTGTGGCAAATCGACGAAACAATGGCGGAAGAAAAAGAAAAAATTCAGTCCTATTCAGGAACATGTTAATTACAAAGAAGACTAAGGCATTTCTGTACGATGCGCCAATGAAATACCGTAGACCAAACCGAATCAAAATATCCAGAACGAGGTGATGAAACGAGCCATCATTGCAGCACAGACGGGTGCAGCGGATTTAGCCGTGGCGGATCCTCTGAAACAAGAAAGACTGACAGAAAACTCGAAGCCATACCGAGAAACACAAAGCGAGAAAGGGCACTGGAACAAGTGGCGTCCGAAATTAAAGACAAACGTATGTGCATAAAGAATCACGACAACAGAAAGCGGAGGGAGCACTACAGAAAGAGGCAAAAGAAAAAGATGATTTCTGGGAAACGTTAATGGCGACCGATCAAAAAAACAATCAGAAAGTTACCAAAGCCAACAACCAACGAGGGAAGTTCCAAAAAAGGACGACATGCAGAAGGTACAAACTAGCGAGCTTGTCAGCCAGTCGGGGACAGTTCGTCAGGTAGCACAAATGCAAAAAGTCGACACAGGAAGCACAGATCAAACAGTGCGACTCGGTGGGCTCGATAGTTAGTCGGGGTCAGCTCATCGGGAAGCACAGTTTGAAGAAAGTGCAAGTAAAACGATGTCACAAGAAAAGTCATAAGAAGAGCCGATGGAAATAGATAAAACGTCGTATGAAAAGGTAGAACCCCAGAAAAAGACTCGACTATGAGAGGAAAATGATGATGAATTATCACTGGCAGAAATAAAACAAAAGATACAAGAAAAACAAAGAACCATGGGGTCAAGAATGAAGCAATATGAATATCCTAGTAAATCACACGAACGAAAAGATACTACGGAACAACAACAAGAAAAAAGAACCTCGGAAAGAACAGATCGTTCCAGGTCTCCGAAAGATGGATCACGAGTAGCGAAACACGGTCGCACAAAATCTTCGGTACGTCTGTACAGAAGAGAGACGTGAAACTCAGAGTCGTCTGAGCGTCGGGAAAAGTCTTCGCGTGAGACGTGAGTCTATTCGACTAAAATCGCGGGACTCAGAAAGATCAAGTTGGAGCCGAGAACCACGATACGAATTAAAGTATTATTATCCGGCATCGAAACGATAGGAATATCGAGAACTGTACTGAGAGGAAGACGACGATATCAATATGAAAGAACGCAGTAACAGAAAGAAGCGGAAACCACATAAAGAAATCCGCAAAAGAAGGAATCACCTACAGGTTAAAACCATGTTACGGAAACCGAAATCTCTCACAGAAAGATGTGAGGAGAAAGCAGCGAAATACGGACTCGATATCGAGATATTTAAAAAATGAATATAGAGCAGAAACAAGACGGTATAACGGTGTGGTCAAAGCGGTATGTCGTCGACAAAGAACGAAATGTTAGAGAAGCTACGAAAGAAGAAAGAGAACACGTCCAACGGGATTACGAAAAGAGAAAGAGGAACACCAAGAAAAGTGGACGCATCAAAGACACGAAAGAACTGATCGAGCACTGTGGCAAACGATCGAACGTGCGATCCGAAAAAGAATAAAAGATGAACAAAACGAAATTCCACCAGAAACGGAGGAAAAACGTCGTAATACAGCAAGCCCGAGCAAAGAAACACGAATACACCGAAATAATGGAGCTATTCCACGAAGACAACGACAAAGAATAGAACTATCCCAACAGTTACAAAATCGCAAAGCGAAGGAAGGTTAGCTTATCAAAAAGATCAACGAATAAAAGAAGGGTTAGATATCATAAAAGAACAATAAAGATTTGAAAGCAACGCCAAGAAATTCGCACAAACCGTGCCAATAACAATGGTCGAACGAGAAACGTTAAGACAAATAGCAACCACAACGACTAGCGTATCAACAGCGAACCTAACAAAACAATGGTCCTCAAGCGAAAGGCCAACGTATAGCACCCCTGGGTTCTAAACTACGAGACAACATCAATGTCGGAACCAGAAAAAAACGAGATCCGAAAAAAATCGTCGACGGAATAGCAGAACAACAACATACTCGTGGAAGTTTAGCATCGACTGAATCGATCCAATCACTGGTTACGACTGCGCTAATAACAATTACGAGAATGTCGCGGAAGCACCGATTGCCCCAGAAAGAAAAATCGCCATATACAAACCAGGCCTGGAAATACCAAAGCAGCACGTGTTCGCAGAAATTCGGGCAATCCAAGAAGTATTTATTGAAAAAGTAGAAAGAATGGACGTAATTACAACGGCGAAGGAAAAAGTGTAGAAGCAGAAGTACCAAATGGAACACCAAAGACGAAAACAGGTACAAGAAACCCACACAAAGGACACTACAAAATTTAAAGAACAATGGGACTTACAAAAACAATAAATTTATCTACTACGAGTACAAAACCAGGCGCCAGAACAACATAAAATTCCAACAGTGGACAGAACAATCGTTTTAACTGGTACCACAGCTTCAACAACAGATCCAAGAGAAGAGAATGCAATCTTAGAATGTAGTCGATTGCATAACCAAAACCAAGACCAGATCAACAGTTTAAAGGAAACGATTCGAGGGAATGAGGACACATTGCAAGCGACGTACGAACAACTAAGAGCGTCCCAGGAAACACTCAACTGGTCATGACAATGCAAAGAAGCCCAAGAACGATGTTCAAAGGCAACTATAGAATTCGCGTGAAGACGTGACAACGGCATGAAAAGAAGCTATGGGAATCTAAGCTCAGTTGATCGAAACACAGAACCAATCAGTAAACTGTCAGAAAAGTGAGATTCCATCATGTTATCCGTATCGGTTCCATGTGCTTCATCGATCGTATTTAGGACGATGAGATCAGTAGAATTGACGTTGTTTCTGCTAAAGCTGACGGGTCTTGACGTATTTTTGGATCGGGCCCTATGGGTTTGTAGATTCGCGGCCAGAAATGCAGACGAGAGCGAGCAGCGTTGTCGAGAATAAATCTACGATATTCGATACCAACAGGCCTAAAGGTGGGCACAATGGCCGTGGGTAGGAGGGTTCGGCATATGACAACGTGAAAGGCGGCGTCGTTACTGCGCGTTATAAGTTTGAACACGAAGAGCGGGATGATGCTTTTAGACGGCATCAGTGAGGTGACATGTGTTACGCTGACGTTTGGTCGAAACCGGCGTATCAGCAGATGAGCACGCGGCGTTGGCTTAACCACAATATCAACCGAGGGCGGTCCAGAAGCAACGATTGTGTTTGCTGATGCCGGCGACGATTTTGTGTTTCCTTGACAAGTGGAGGCTCTTTTGATTCCTCGGCGCTGGTGGTGTGTCTTCGGTGAAGTTGTTGGAGCAGTGGTCCAGTAGTAGCCTCGTCATTCGAAGCAGTGACATGAGTTTGAACAACGCTTAGAGCTGCTTTGAATTTTTGCGATGGAAAAATAGTCCGGTTTACGGCGTTTCACTGTAATAAATCCATCGTCACGTTTGTTTTCATCCATTCGATGAGTGTCAAGTCCGTGGCTGCGTGCAGTTTCAGGATGGACATCGTTGTTTAGTGTCGTAGCAGGCGCGACATCTGAAAGAAGATTTATGACGACCTTCAAGAGACTGCTGTGTGAACATGACGCAGATAGTCGACACAGCCGACCGCAGAGAATATCAAGATCCACCATCGAAGTCACCATTTTGATGAATTAATTATAACATGGCGTCGTATTAAGCCAGATGGATAATAATATTTTTATTTGAATATCAGATAATATGACTGAATGCAATTGATTAATTAAATCTGAATGCAATTCGATAATACATGTATCGGCGATCTTCATCTTTGTTCCCCTTCTGGCTCACGGCTTCTTGCTGTTTGACACACTGAGCTTAAATTTCTTCGAGCACTACTGTCAGTTTTTGGACATCTCGCCTCCATGAATCCTCGTCGAATTTAGACCAAAAACTTTAAAATGTGACTTTTTATTCTACGTAGCGTTAAACTTGAATTTTAAACAATTTTCTTTAAAAATTTGACAAAATTTTGGGATAGCGTCAGTATATTTTTTAATATTTACTAAATACTTCGCTTAGAACCGTTCAATTCGTTCATTGGCGTTGCTATGATATGAAATATATATATATACGTATCTATACATATTTACACATATATACTCAAAATTCAACCCAGATTTTATCCAAGAAATTCTCATTTTGGGTAAAATGTTATAGATCCTCTCGCCGTCTTTCAGCTGTGGAACGATGGTTTTATATATACGCTTAATCTTCGCATACGAAAGTTACTTCTTTTTGAGTCGCTGTGTGGATAAGGCTCTGGAGACATGTAAAATCGTCCTTCCACCCATTCGGTAATTTGCGGCACGTAGATTGAGACAATGCTACAAATGTGCTTTCCAATAACTATTTTAGCCACCATCAGCTGCTGTTTACTCTCGTGATCGCAACAGTGCTTTCGACTAGGCATTTGGCGACAAGCAAGACGACCTCATTTTCGTCATCAGGTCCACCGCTCCGCCAGAACTTATACCAGTAGTGTCCCTTACCATAAATTCTGGTGCCGTGCCTCCTAAACGCTTTCGATGCGCTAATATAAAAATTTAAAATAGCCATGATCGCATGTTGAAGTTCAGTGTTATCTTGTTTGGATTTTCAAATGTGCCCTAACATCAACCTGCCAGAGTATGGAGCTACTTGTTTTAGCTCGCGTCCTAATGGAATGATACCTCATCTACCTCAACGACCACATATTTGCAAAACCATCCCAGAATGACATCAATCAATTCTTGCAATGGATGGTTAGGCGATTCTGAAGGGTAAATTATGCACGCGCTAATTTCTTCAATTAGAAATTCAGTGCCTCTCAATAAAATGTCTACGGCGAAAGACTGCGTCACCGGTTTTTAATAACTTCAATTTACCTTAAATTTATACACTCGTACTTTTTTGTGATTTTATATTTTACCTCTTTTGATTGTAATTCTAGGCTATGTAGTATATACATGCCAAATATATATTATGCTCCAAAGAACGTTATGCCAGGTTGTAGCTTCGGTAAGTATTGGTATATATCATCAATAGCAACTGGAGGTGAGAACGGGACGAAATTTTTTAGCCTCCCATGTTGGAAATCGAGGTCGGCCGGCCGTCTGCCTACTAAGAATCATTCGGTCTTCGATTGAGATGAGAACGAACCAAAAATTTTCGGCCCGTTGAAAATCAGGGTCGACACGGTCCTGCCCGGCATGCAACATTTGTTGTTTTTGTTGTATATTGCTTATTTAAGCATTAAAAATGCATATTTCGGCATACCGCATTTCGTTTTACTTAGGATTTCGTTAAATATAGTTGAAATATAAAGAACAGTTTTGCGATTTGTTATAACAGTTTTTGTGAGGACGATCATTTTTGGTTTCATGTCAAAATAGTCAAAACAGGCCAGTTTAGCCACCCTGAAAACCTATAAACACGTTCGGTTGACCTACATACATCTATAATGGAAAAGCGGTGAAATTTAACTATTTTTGAAATTTACCAAATTTAGCGGGTTTAACGGGTTCAATTACCCCATAATATAATACTTCACCTCCAATAAGCAAAAAACTTGCTATGTAAAAATTTTCACTTTTTGGGGGTAGTTTTAAACTTTGGAGCATAACGGCGGCTGTGACGAAAAATGCGAAACAGCAAAGTTGTAACTCCTTGTGAACAAATTTCGGAAATTTGACCCTTGAACTTTTTGGGCTCATTTTGACCTGGAAAACGTGGTCCGCTGCTTTAGCGTGTAATAAAAGGCAGAAATGGACTGAATTTATGATCATTTATAAATATTTGTGAAGATCCATCCATCTGCTGATGAGTTATAAACTCAACAGACGGACAAAAAAGAAATTATTTTATGATTTTTAGCGAAGCTCATGGTGTAAATTCTGCTCGCATAGTTCTCTCTGTTTCATTAAAACAGTTGTATATATTAATTTTTGTTATAACCGTTTTGTTGGGAGCGCGATAATTTTGCTGCATCCAAATATCTCACGGCATCGTGGAAGATGAGACCCGGCGGAAGCTAAAATTAACTGGGGACCGTGTTATGCGGAACTTGTTAATCCCTCTTCTTCTGAGGACAGGCCAGCATACTTAATAATTGCACGAGAAGTGTAGAAAATGTTTAATCATGAGTTTCACGTCATTTACGCATATTTTAAAAATATTAAATATATCCTAGATTTTTAGCGTGGCTTGGCCAGTGCAACTAGTGTGGCCGCGACGAAACCGGCGGTTCAGCCAGCAAAGCCTGGACCTCAAGCGCCCGTGTACTTCCACAACTATGATATCAAGGTTTGTGAGAGATTTTATTTTACGGACATTTCTTTTAATTACGTTTATGGGCACAGTGGGTACCTGGAATTCTTTTTTTCCGAAAGCCCATAAGTATCTTCGGTATTCCGTAAAAATCTAATTCTTGATTGTTATGTGATAGCGATTAGAACAACAGTCATACTTATATTCTTTTCTGATATCAATAGTGATTTCCGCGCTTGTTTTAATTCACGGTATTGGTTGGGAGCATCGTGGATTTGGACTTATTGCGTTTTGTCCCAAAGTTTTATTATAGCATGACATGACCCTTTGTCAGAATTGTAATTGCATTTATATATACCAACCAGGGAATAACCGGAACCTAAATTTACCGGAACCAGCAACCGGAACCGTCCATTTAAACCGGATCCGGAACCGGAACTTGGTCTTCGAAATTTATATACGTATAGTAAAACAGATGATGGAAGAAATGAAGGTATATATTGTGGATTTAAAATGCATCAAAAATTACTTTTATATTAAAATTAATGTATTGCGATGGTATTATTGCCTTTCTGAAACTTTGAAGAGACTGAGGAAGCTAATAATGTTTTTGGACATTCAGAGCAAAAAATGTTTTCCACTATACACCACTGCGTATACTGCGTCAAATCGAATGTGCTTACAAAGCTTGGAGCGTAGAATACACACTTTCGCTCTGTCTCCAGTCGCCTCCCTTTACTACACATACGTTAGAATAGATAGAAGGCAGGGAATAACCGGAACCAAAATTTACCGGAACCGGAACCGTCCATTTAAACCGGATCCGAAACCGGAACCGGAACCTGGTCTTCGAAATTTATATATAGTAAAACAGATGATGGAAGAAATGAAGGTATAGTGGATTTAAAATGCATTAAAAATAACTTTTACATTAAACTTAATGTTTTGCGATGGTATTATTGCCTTTCTGAAACTTTAAAGAGACTGATGAAGCTAATAATGTTTATTTATCGATCAAATATGTCGATTTTTGGATACCCAGAGCAAAAAATGCCTTCCATTATACACCATTGCGTATACTGCGTCAAATCTAATATGCTTACAAACCTTGGAGCGTAGAATACACACTTTCGCTCTGTCTCCAGTCGCCTTCCTTTACTACACATATGTTTGTTACATGTTCTTTGTAGGAAACTTGAAGTTATTGGTTTATATGATTCTTAGAGAAAATAATAGATAGAAGGTAATTTTCTGATCAGTGGTCAGGGACACTGCTTAGGCAAGTGATAAGTTTTGGACAAACAGTGCCCGTCAGTTAGATCGTAATGATGATAACTTTCTAATCAGAATGTTATAAATGAGACACATTGTGATGTTGTTCGCACAGTTTCAATAAATACAGTTCATTGCCAAGAAAGCAGTTTCTAGCTGCGTTGCAGATAACGTTAGTCTACTTCAATTTAGACTGATTTACCAAGTTTACAAGCGCACTGGCGGGTGCTTGACGCAATTTATGTTAGCCAAGCATACCCTAAGTACTTCTGCGTAAGCCATACTCTGTTACCGAGTTGGACCGGTTTAATTCAAACGTATCCCACAGACTTCTGGATGTGTAAAATAGCTGCTACAAGCATCGACCTGGCTTTGATTTAACAAACTCCTGCAGGTTATTATGAAAAATTCCTGCTCAAATTATGTGCCCTACTTACGTTTTACACGGCAAATTGGTTAGTTAATCTTTTCTTTTGCTTGGTTGTATTGGAGCTTGATCATTGTATAATATACATTACATATGTTTGGATTGCAGGATAAAGCAAAAAACGTGGAAAATTTCAAACAAAATTTTTAAACCGGAATTCCGGTTCCGGTATGGTTTTTGCCCTTTGCCGGAACCGGAACCGGAACACGATTTTCGCCGGAACCGGAATTCCGGTTACTCCCTGGTGTAGAGCTGTGTCATAAAGAGCTGATAAATTTAACCCGCTTCTTCAAACTACCAAAATTATGTATAACCGTGGGAGTCTCCAGTTCGGAATTGGGTGGTGGGTGGGTAGGGGTTTGCACTACAGTTCGATAAGGAGTTCCCCAGTTGAACTAGAGGCCCATAAAATAAATAATGTAATTTCAAAAATGGTCAATTTAGCAACTTGATTGCAATTGCTAATATATAGAAGGGGAAATTTTAGTTATTTTTAGCTTCGCAGGGAAACATTTAGTGATTTTTTATAAAAAATGGATTAAAATTAATATTTTTAGTGCACAACTTTTAGTGGCTCAGGAAAGTATCTGGGGCATCAACTGGGGGATACCATGATCACAAAGCTCGAAGCATTAGGTGTCATTGCTCAGTTGAAGCCTCTAATTCATGCCGTAATACTATTGGTTGAAGCGGAAATGCTATTCGTTTATTCAGTAACTCTGAAATACTGTATTTTAATCTACGATGCAAAACTAAATTGCGGAAATGCCGAAATTAAACATTTTACTGCCATATTTGAGTATCCCTAGCATGAGCGTGCCTAGAGCAATCTTAGCAATGCCGCACAGCGACTGTAACGTGGCGACTGTTGGCTTATAACAGTAAAATCTGCGCGTTTAACTGCTCAAATGACCTCATAATGCCATAGTTACAAGCATACAAACAAGAAACTAACTTAGTAAAAATTTTGAAAGTTTATCTGTTTTGGATTAGTTTTAAACATTGAGTCATACCATGAAGCTGCTGGTATGGCACAATAATCTTGACTAATGATTAGCGAAGCCGTAACAGCTCTTAATGAGACGATTCCGTTTGGTTTCCATTTTGGTAAACATCAAAAATCCGTTTTTTGTAAACATAATAGATTTCGGCTCATGGTATTTATTATATCACTCAACATATGATATGAGGTTACATGCGATTGAAACGACAACGTTCAGTTGGTTTCGACTTTGCTAGATTTTGAACAAGAAATTATTTGAGCAGAGCTGTTCACGCAGTTAAGATTCTTTGTCTAGTTTTTTGTGTTAGAAAATCCAACGATTCATCAACCCAGATACGTATAATTAACACAAAACAAATTTTCAATCGATTCGTTTCTGTTATAGGCAATAATGCTGTACAAAGCACACTTCCTTTAAGTAGTGTCTGTTCTGGTGGGAGTAAAGGACTTTGAAAACAAACACTATCAACCAGTTATGCTTGTCCTTCTGCGGGCCTCACTAAATATTTGGACTTAGACGTTATTTAAAATAATTCTCCGTCAACATTCAGCGTAAAAATAACTATAGCGGTGGATTTATCTCCCTTTGTATGATCTCATAGGTTATGTTGCATGCTGAGAGTGCATTAGGGAAGAGTATGATAATTCCCTGCACTTTAACGTAAGCCCGTGTCGGATGACACTTTCTTCAGGGTTACCCCCTCAGTTCTAAAGGGGCCGTCATGCGCAGTCCGTCAGGTTTTGCGGGGGTAGGTCGGACCCCCTCATTCTGTGGGGGGAGGGGATAGGGCGCCTAAAACTCAGCAGTGAGGGTAGTTCGGTTGATAAGCAACGATAAATTTGACCGGGCCCCCTCCTCAAAACTGGGCGGATCCTACACCTATCTCGCTGTCATAATCTTGAAATTTTTGAAAGAGCGCTATTTGTTTTATTTTATTTCAGATAACCCGACTACCCACAGGGATTGTAGTTGCAAGCGTTGATACGCTTCGGGATGTAAGTCGAATTGGTCTGTTGTTCAACTGTGGAACGCGATATGAAAACTCGGAATCACTTGGCGTCACCCAACGTATTAGCAGCGCTTTAGGATTGGTAGGTTGTTATATGTATTCGGTGTTTGAACGTATCTTGAACATTATGCTGCGTAATGTTGCATTTGCAACTTTTAAAATAAATATGTAATTGTTTTTAGGGATTTTGGTGATTAGACCTTGCGTTGTTGCGGTTGTAAATGGCATGATTTGTAGCTGTGGAGTTGAGAAAAATTTTGACACTTGATCCTTCAATATCGTTTTTGTAGATAACATTTAGATTATTCTAAATTGTTTTCAAAATAACGTCGACAATTGCGATATTTGCGCTATATAAAAGTGGTTGAGTTCTGACCAAATATTGAGCATTTTTCATGCTTTATTTTCACACTTCCATAATTCCACTTCATTCATAATTTTCGCGAAATACGAAAAAATAACGAATTCGTAATGTTTAATATAGCGCTTTTTAACATGTTTTTGTGTCTTGTATTTTTGTAATATATGACTCTGCTTCTTTAAGGGCACTGAAAACCTCGGAATCAGCGAGATTGGTCCTATACAGGGAGCTCTCGGTGCGCAATATTTGTAAGTATAGTTTCAAATTTTAGTTCACAAGTAGTTTTGTGTTCTGGTTCGTTAACGAGATTGGTCCTATACAAGTCGCTCTTGGCGCAATACTTCAAACGTCGTTTTGTGTGATAGTTGGTTCCGTTAGCGCCTATGGTGCAGGAATGTTGAAGGAACAGCACAAGAACGATATTGTTACAGTGGGTATAATCTGGGTTCCCCAAATTACCAAACTTATAACTGGAAGTCGCCTAGTTCTTGGGAGCTGAGACTTTCTGGGAGACGATTGTTTTCAGTCTACACGGGGATATCTCAGCTGAACTCTTGCACCTTAAAGACTGTAACTCCGAAAACGTCAAATATGCGTAACTTGACGACTGCCTAAAATTAAGGGTGCCTAATAGTGGAAAACTGGGAAACTGTTGTAGCTTTTAGCCAAGCGGTCTAAATTTTGGGTATTATGTTGCGGAATTGAAGGAACGTTCGCATATTTTTAGCCTAAGCTAATTCTTTTAGCCGCACAAGAAAGTTTTGAATTTATATTTGTATTTGTTTCATTTGTCACTCAAATCTTTATTTGCTAGTAAGCTGCTTTATTGCTCCAATTGTTTCAGGTCGACCTACACTCGCGAGCACATACTTATGGGATTGACGTGCCCAAGAGATTTGTTGTAAGTGGAATAGAGAGCTAAAATATAGTCACGGGCATAAATAAGTTCAAAATAAAATCGATCGATATCGATCAAACGAAATTTCGACCTTTCGACACAATTTAATTTCAAATTCTAAAATTTCAGTAATTTCGTTTATATAAAACTTTCATCGATTGTGATTAAACGAAGTTTCTATCGTTTTCGATTTCGACTTACTTTTCGCATTTCAACTTACTTTTCGATTTCGACTTTTAGCAGTTCGACTTACTTTTCGATTTCGACTTTTCGCATTTAGACTTACTTTTCGATTTCGACTTTTAGCAGTTCGACTTACTTCTCGATTTCGACTTTTCGCATTTTGACTTACTTTTCGCATTTCGACTTACTTTTAGATTTCGACTTTTCGCATTTCGAATTACTTTTCGATTTCGACTTTTCGCATTTCGAATTACTTTTCCACTTCGACTTTTAGCAGTTCGACTTCTCGATTTCGACTTTTCGCATTTTGACTTACTTTTCGCATTTCGACTTACTTTTCGATTTCGACTTTTCGCATTTCAACTTACTTTTCGATTTCGACTTTTCGCATTTCGAATTACTTTTCGATTTCGACGTTTCGCATTTCGAATTACTTTTCGATTTCGACTTTTTGCATTTCGACTTTTAGCAGTTCGACTTACTTCTCGATTTCGACTTTTCGCATTTTGACTTACTTTTCGCATTTTGACTTACTTTTCGCATTTCGACTTTTCGCATTTCAACTTACTTTTCGATTTCGACTTTTCGCATTTTGAATTACTTTTCGATTTCGACGTTTCGCATTTCGAATTACTTCTGGATTTCGACTTTTCGCATTTTGGCTTACTTTTCACATTTCAACTTATTTTTCGATTTTGACTTTTCACATTTCAACTTACTTTTCGCATTTCGAATTACTTTTCGACTTCGACTTTTCGCATTTCGACTTTTAGCAGTTCGACTTACTTCTCGATTTCGACTTTTAGCAGTTCGACTTACTTTTCGATTTCGACTTTTCACATTTCGACTTACTTTTCGATTTTGACTTTTCGCATTTCGACTTACTTTTCGATTTCGACTTTTCGCATTTCAACTTACTTTTCGATTTCGACTTATTTTCACAGGGACTGTATAAGGATGACCCAACCATGTTTTATTAACTTCTGCAGCAATGGAGCTATAACAGTTATCAGTGGAATCTTCAAGTTACTACCATTCGTTAATGCGCACCACTACGATGTTTTCAATATACAAAATCACATTTTCTTAAAAAAGTTATAGCTGCTTGACTGGCGATTGCTTGGTCTGAGATTTTGTGTCCATTTTTTCGTGTTACTATGTGTGAATCGGCTTTGGCTGCGTACACCATGGTTGTTCTTTTATCAAAATCACGTACCGCTTTGTGCCAAAATTTGAGTGCAGGATTCAGCCGTAGGTATATGTTTGCCGTTCAACGAAAACGCGAACGGTGGTTCTGTGATCTACGAAAGTATTTGTACGTGCATGTACATTTTACCATTTTGCATTTCTCCATCCCTGCCTTAGTCCGGCGTTCGTCTTATAACTGGTTGAATCGCACAGCTGTGTTGGCGGTGTATGAGTATGTAAAAAATCAGTAAATTGCTATCGGATTTGTAAAATAGTAACCGCTAATATTTACGTTATGCTGTGTCACTCCAATCAGCCTAACGGATAGCGTTATCCTATATAAGACTAAGAATTTTTTTCGATTTCTGGATCCCTCAGCCTCATATAACAGTGGTGTCCTCCTGGTGGTGCCCTGAGCTCACATAGCTCCAATTGGAAAGAAACAGCATCAGAGCACTGTCATCATTTCTATATCGATGTAAAATTTGTCCGAGCCCAAAAATTACAAATCCGCAATAATTATACAAATTACATAATAGTTCAAGGGCGTAGCCAAAAATTTTGAAAGGGGGGTCGCGGCTCACAGTGGATGCCTAAAAGGGGGGGGGTCGCGCTCAGAGATGTGAAAACGGGGTCAAGGAAGGTATGTCAGTCTGTTATGCACATTTCTACAAGCTAACTAACCTTGCGTTTTTGGCCGGCCCCATGCGGCTATAAACTCTTCGAAAAGTAGGGCCAGATTCGCACCTTTCTTTAATTTCCTGTAGATCGTTCATTATATTTGCCAAAATAGCGAATTTTTCCACAAAAATGTGAAATTTGGTCAAAAATACGGTTGAAAGCAATTGTTTGCTAGTGCGAGAGAGGCTTGTTTTAGGACAATTTCCGACATGATTTTCAGCCGGAATCATTCAAAAAATTTTGTTTGGGGTGAACCAAAAGGGGCTTCGGAACTCCCGCCGTGGCTACCCCATGATCATGTTATACATAATAACATTATTACGATGTTTTAATAAGAGGTGTGCAAAAACGAGGAGACCGCAATAAAGTTATTTAAAGCTTGGATATTGTGATTCCAGGGTTAATGCTCAGACTTTGTTATTCAGGTTGACCTTAGGCGAATAACACACCTCTTATTAAAACATCGTAATAATGTTATTATGTATAACATGATCATGGGGTAGCCACGGCGGGAGTTCCGAAGCCCCTTTTGGTTCACCCCAAACAAAATTTTTTGAATGATTCCGGCTGAAAATCATGTCGGAAATTGTCCTAAAACAAGCCTCTCTCGCACTAGCAAACAATTGCTTTCAACCGTATTTTTGACCAAATTTCACATTTTTGTGGAAAAATTCGCTATTTTGGCAAATATAATGAACGATCTACAGGAAATTAAAGAAAGGTGCGAATCTGGCCCTACTTTTCGAAGAGTTTATAGCCGCATGGGGCCGGCCAAAAACGCAAGGTTAGTTAGCTTGTAGAAATGTGCATAACAGACTGACATACCTTCCTTGACCCCGTTTTCACATCTCTGAGCGCGACCCCCCCCCTTTTAGGCATCCACTGTGGCCGCGACACCCCTTTCAAAATTTTTGGCTACGCCCTTGAACTATTATGTAATTTGTATAATTATTGCGGATTTGTAATTTTGGGTCTAGACAAATTTTACATCGATATAGAAATGATGACAGTGCTCTGATGCTGTTTCTTTCCAATTGGAGCTATGTGAGCTCAGGGCACCACCAGGAGGACACCACTGTTATATGAGGCTGAGGGATCCAGAAATCGAAAAAATTCTTAACTTATATAGGATAACGCTATCCGTTAGGCTGATTGGAGTGACACAGCATAACGTAAATATTAGCGGTTACTATTTTACAAATCCGATAGCAATTTACTGATTTTTTACATACTCAATACACCGCCAACACAGCTGTGCGATTCAACCAGTTATATGACGAACGCCGGACTAAGGCAGGGATGGAGAAATGCAAAATGGTAAAATGTACATGCACGTACAAATACTTTCGTAGATCACAGAACCACCGTTCGCGTTTTCGTTGAACGGCAAACATATACCTACGGCTGAATCCTGCACTCAAATTTTGGCACAAAGCGGTACGTGATTTTGATAAAAGAACAACCATGGTGTACGCAGCCAAAGCCGATTCACACATAGTAACACGAAAAAATGGACACAAAATCTCAGACCAAGCAATCGCCAGTCAAGCAGCTATAACTTTTTTAAGAAAATGTGATTTTGTATATTGAAAACATCGTAGTGGTGCGCATTAACGAATGGTAGTAACTTGCGATGGTATTATTGCCTTTCTGAAACTTTAAATAGACTGAGGAAGCTAATAATGTTAATTTATCGCTAAAATATGTCTGTTTTTGGACATTAAGAGCAAAAAATGTCTTCCACTATACACCATTGCGTACACTGCGTCAAATCGAATGTGCTTACAAAACTTGGAGCGTAGAATACACACTTTCGCTCTGTCTCCAGTCGCCTCCCTTTACTACACATACGTTTGTAGCATGTTCTTCAGAAGGAAACTTAAAATTATTGGTTTATATGATTCTAAGAGAAATTAATAAATAGAAGGTAATTTTATGATCAGTGGTCAGAGACGCTGTTTAGTCTAGCGTTGGACAAACAGTGCCCGTCAGTTAGATGATAATGATGATAACTTTCTAATCAGAATGCTATAAATGAGACACTGTGATGCTGCTCGCACAGTTTCAATAAATACAGTTCATAGCCAAGAAAACAGTTTCTAGATGCGTTGCAGATAACGTTAGTTTACTTTAATTTAGACTGATTTACCAAGTTTACAAGCGCCCTGGCGGGTGCCTGACGCAATTTATGTTAGCCAAGCATACCCTAAGTACTTCTGCGTAAGCCATACTCTGTTACCGAGTTGGACCGGTTTAATTCAAACGTATCCCACAGACTTCTGGATGTGTAAAATAGCTGCTACAAGCATCGACCTGGCTTTGATTTAACAAACTCCTGCAGGTTATTATGAAACTCCTGCTCAAATTATGTGCCCTACTTACGTTTCACACGGCAAAATTGGTCGCTTAATCTTTTCTTTTGCTTGGTTGTATTGGAGCTTTATCATTGTGTAATATATATTACATATGTTTGGATTACAGGATGAAGCAAAAAACGTGGAAAATTTCAAACAAAATTTTTAAACCTAATTTTGTTTCCGGTATGCTTTTTGCCCTTTGCCGGAACCGGAACCGGAACACGATTTTCGCCGGAACCGGAACCGGAACCGGAATTCCGGTTACTCCCTGGCGAATAGCTACTAATAATTTAAATATTGCTAAGCTCGATCTAAACATTTAGACACAAACTATTTTATCTCTTCAAGAATGCTTAATTCGTTAATCGAGAACTTGCTTAGAACTTAGTCCATCCTGTGTCTTGCAGCGACACATTGGGCAGACACCAGCTTCCACTCACCCGTGTGTGTCTGTTAATCGAGAAGTAACTCGTTAATGGTGATGTAGCTCACTGAATCGTAATAAAAAAAATTAGCTACACTTGAGCAGTATAATCACGTCAAATATTAAATTAAATTTTTTATCTGGCTCTCACAATAACCTAGGTTCTGAGAATGTTGTGAAATATTTCATTTCTTAGATTGGCCGTTGTTTATTACAGACCGATGGGCGTTGAATTTTTGGGCGAACTATGCCAACCGTCGTATCAAAGCTGGTCGCTTTCGGATCGCCGTGTGGATTTGGATCTTGAAGCTGCGGAATCCCTCGCGATTCCGGCGAATCGTATGCTTTTTAGTCTTTTTGTTTCTGTCGTATTATTTATGTCCAAAGTTTGTCTATCATTTGCTGTGTTTGCTCAAATCAAGTGCGGTTGAATAAACTCGACACGAACCAAAATACACTTATCTATTCGCAGAACTAACTCGCTCGGCTTTTGTCGACCGGCAAAGTTTGTCTATGGTTTGCTGTGCTTGCTCAAATCAAGTGTGGTTGAATAAACTCGACACGAACCAAAATACACTTATCTATTCGCAGAACTAACTCGCTCGGCTTTTGTCGACCGGCAAAGTTTGTCTATGGTTTGCTGTGCTTGCTCAAATCAAGTGTGGTTGAATAAACTCGACACGAACCAAAATACACTTATCTATTCGCAGAACTAACTCGCTTGGCTTTTGTCGACCGGCAAAGTTTGTCTATGGTTTGCTGTGCTTGCTCAAATCAAGTGTGGTTGAATAAACTCGACACGAACCAAAATACACTTATCTATTCGCAGAACTAACTCGCTTGGCTTTTGTCGACCGGTTGTCCAAGGTGCTGATGCTATTAACCTATAATTGTATCGTAGCGATCACGAAATCAGTTTCTCTTTTATATCCAAAATTTCTCACATAACTTTATTTATTCATGTCGCTGCTGCTTGTGATTATTTAATTTGGGTTTATCATTGCATATTTACATTTTTGAATTCTGAGTAATGAGTGAAACGAGCGTAGCGAAGAATTATCACCGCCAAACCTCTAAATTTTGACGGTGTCCGTTCCTGGGTTTTTTGGGGTAACACACATAACCGCAACTTTGCCTTTGCCGATTGACTCGCGCACTAGCTCATTCGAAACCTTAAAATCTCTATTTGTGCACTTTAGCTAGACGCGAAAATGAATTCCAGCTCCTTCGGGTGGAAGGGGCACGGGTCGGGTCAAAAAGTATCCGACAAAACAAATTCTTGCTCATTCAATCAGGTTCAGGTTCATTTTGTATAGCTTTTGCACGATGTAACGCTACGGGTTAGGATTACTGCCCAAAGCAGGTTTTAAAGGTGCTGAAAATACACAAAAATGGTAATATCTCCTGCAGCGATCTATCCGTATCGTAATATTGGCCTTATTTCATAAAGCAATGCAGCCTCTATCTTGCTGCAGGTTATGCACCGCATTTTTGCTACGCTGCAGGGTTGGGCCAAAATGGATTTTTGAATGGGTCTAGGAGACCCGAAGA
>JASANE010007045.1:0-10333 GCA_030248225.1 Trileptium ribeirensis
CAAGTAAAACGATAAAACCCAATGAAACATACAGTGGTTTCAATATATCGCGGTTTTTATGCTACAATGTTCCATCAGCTGATTAATATTGAACTGGATCGTTAATTATTTAAACCCCTTGTAATTGAGTATCTACTTTGTGCTAAATATTGCAAAAAAATTCTTATGAACATGCAAGCCCGAACATTAAGTGAATAATGTTAGCTTTTGTTAGCTGCGCACAATAAGCGGAGTGACAAAAATAATTATAAATCTTAAAGATTTCATTTACATTTGGCGATAAAGTTGTAAAAGGATTTCACCAGTTATTATTTCAAGTATACACGATAATTGAATACGTTGAATTACTGGAGTTTACAACGAAAGTTGATGCTATAATTAAACGAACGTGATATATAGTTTTCACGTTGTCCTCAAAGAAAATTACAAACAGCATACTGTCAATACGTTCTTGATAGCCTATTAGCTTGAAACCCTCATGTTGTGGTTTGCGAAACGCTTGTTATTATACGTTGACTGAAGTCACAAAAGAAACTAGTGGTTTATCCTCAAATATCGTAACATTTGTGGAAAAATCTTTTTCCATTTGTTCTGGCCTGTCCACAGCCCTCCGAAAAGTGGGGGGGGACTTCGGGGGCCCCATGTTCATTATCGGGGGAAATTTCAAAGTGGGAGGGATAAATTTTGCTTAAAAATGCAAAATATTTCCATATTTTCATGCATTTTTACTACTGTGAACGTACTTTCAAGCTAAAAAACAATATTTTAGCATTATAATAGTGGTAATTAATGTTTAAAAAACAATTTGCAAACAAAGAACATAAATTTTCAGACATAAAAAATTTTTGGAATTAGTTGAACATGGGGGGTTCCGGCCGAGTGGGGGGGACGGCCATGGGGGAAAATCTCACGAACATGGGGGGATTTGGAAAGTGGGGGGAGGGGAATTCCCCCCACCCCCCCACTGTGGACAGGCCAGCTGTTTATCGCATAACTCCTCATAAAAGTGATGAATTTTCTCAAATTTTTTTATTCCCGATTGTTTTCGCGCTGTTCCAGTGATTTCATGCCTAAATTCTCACAAAATCGACTGTAATTGGAGACTCTAGATATTGGCTATCCGCGATCACCTATCCTTTGGGGTTCTCCACATTGGAGGGGCTGGCATTTTTTGGTTTCCCGTGGTTTAAAACACGTGCCTTCCGGTTCATGCCCCCTGGCAAAATTTTGGGCTTCATCCGGTTCATTGCCTCTTGGCAAATTTTTTTGTGTCCAATCTATCCAAAATACATAAAATTTGATCAAAATTTGTATGAAAATTTCGTTTTCAAACCAAAAATTTCGCAAAATTTGTCAAAATTTGCTTCAAAATCGCTTTTTCTTTCCATCAAAAGCGTTTTTTCAGTCTTTTGAAACGATTTTTAACCGTTTTCCTCTTGGCAAAATGTCCCCTGGTAAAATCGATTCGGAACCATGGCCCCCAGGCATAATTTTGAGCGAATGGATAGTCCAGTCCTTTCAGATTATACAGTCGCGGCCGAAAGTGCAATCGAAATCTATCGAAATTTAGTTTAGTCGAAAAAGCCGATAATTTATAAATTTGAAATTTATTTAATTGCGCTAAAATCGTAATCGAACGAAATTCCGATATATTTCGATTGATTATTTTGCCCATATTTCGGCCGTGACTGTAGGCCTTGCAAAACAGCAAACTTGTTAATTGAAACACTTTTGTTAAAGTTTCCACTGAGGGCCTAGGGCAGAATTAGTGAAAATTTCTTTTTGACTGTTTCTGTTACTCATAACTCATCTTCGGATAGATGGATTTCGGTAAATTTTTATTCGATATCAAACGTGACGAGGATGTACGCTTTAGTTGAACGACTAGTTCTACGACTTTTTGTGGGATTCCTCCCTAGGACGCTGTGTTTCCGAACAACTTATTTGGAAAAATTTCAGGTTCATAGAATGGCCTGCCGTATCATTACTGATTCACTACCGCTACCCTGGAGGGTTTTGAGGTCACTATGGGTATTAGACCTATTGATCTTGCGATTGATAAATTTGGCAGTTGAAAGGTACTACCTCTTGAAGAACTAGTGGGAAGAAGCTATCCCAACGTGAGGGTAGTGGATATATTAGATTGCAAAATTTTGTTAAGCGTATGTGTGATGCTATAACTATGCCTGCGGACATACTTCAACGATGTTTACAGGATGATCAGCACCGAGGAAATCCGGAGATTTGATAAAAACTGTGGAAACCCGGGGATTTAAAAGTTGCTAGTGCAAAAAGAAGTTAAATCGGCGTAAATATTTCAAAACCGGGGATTTTTCAACCAGTTTTTTGTAATGTCGTTTAGATTTGTTTCTATTATTGGACCTCATGTTCGGGTTAGTGGAAACATTTTGGCGTTTCGAGCTTATGGGTTAGTGAGGTCGATTAGTCTTATTGTTTTATGCTTTCATTCTTTTGTGCCAGCAAAACTATTTTTTTGCTTTATCACATATGTATGTACATGTAAGTATATTTTGTTATACATAATACCTAGATGAAAACTGCCCTGTTCATTATGGGGGTGTGGGAAATTCCTCACATTCGGCCATGCCTCTACACTGGTCGTCAAGATCCCGCCATGTTGTATCACACCCTACTCCATAAAATCCCTCAAGTTTGATATCAATTTAGAGCACACATAATGTGCGAGTAAACTTAAGGTGATCCCACCACCCATCCTATTTTATAATTTGGCATACAAATGCCCCAACCCAACGCTTTTTGGCCAACTGAAATTCGGTTTAAAAAACTATTCGCGAACACAGCGTTTGCTATTGAAATGTAACTATTATCTGTTCGCGAAAATTCAAGTAAAATTACCCAATTTTTTGAGAACGAAAACTTGTCGAATTTGAGTTAAACCGGTTTTTTCGCGCGCGTCGAGAGTTTAACTATATGATCGGCGTGATTCTAACGCCACTTTTGCATTAAATTTGTTCGAGAATACTGAATAATCCAAATTTATATGATTGGGCATTAGAGAACCTAGTTTCTGCAAATAGAAAATACCCAAATTCCGTTAGAACACAAGGTCTAATTAGTCGCACTGGGATTTGATTTTCGCAATTTTTGGTTAGCGAAAAAACGAGCGAAATTCTGTCTTTTTTCCATAACAAGGGTTTGCGATTCAATACAGGTTATGATAAAATAGGATGGTTGGTGGGGTAACCTTAAGTTTACTCTCGCATTACATTGCCATGTGAAGCTCCCCTAACCAATATCAGATTAACTGCCACCATTCTAGGATGAGCAAAATTGAATTAGAATCGAAAATTAGATTTGCACCAGGTGTCAACGATGTTGATATGAATGACATATGTTTGACTGAAGCAATATATTTTGAACAATATGCAAATGAGCTGAAACGTGAACAGAGCGATCTAATGTTTTTTTTATGAAAAGAGGTGAATATAGGTATTCAGTATAGAGTTTGTGTACGAAGCGATGCGGTAATGAAGTTCACTCAATTAATAATTCGCGAAACCAGGCCGGTCGTTGCGCTGATTTAGGAGCCGCTCCTCGTGGGGGGTGCTCAGGCCAAACTTGAAGACGTATTAGGTCAGTTTTTCTATAGTGTTAGTCCAAAAACTATAATTAGAACTGCTATATATGCTTCTGAAGAGCTTACTGCCAGTTTTGTTAACCAGTTTTCAGTCGAATAAAAATTTGTTTCAAAATTAATGGCGTAACGCGAGACCTCTACCTTGCATCTTTGTACTTACTCTATGATGCGAGAGTGGGGTAAAGAGCCGACTTTTATGATTCGCAATAGGCGAGAAGTTATTTATTTTCTCATTAACTAGTACGCTGATTGAACAATATATCCATAGTTGGGAAGTGTTAGCAGAATATTCTGGATCGGATCACAAGTTTATTCGGCACAGAGTGGATGTAAATTCAGTTAAAACTGGAAAACCTGAGCTCAACATTAGGAAATTAACTTTATATATATATATATGTATGTATATATATATGTATATATATATATGTATATATATATATATGAATTCATATAAAAGAAGAGTAGAGGAGATTATAAATGCTGAAGAATGGGCTCAGTGTAATAGTAAAGATGATATTGATTTTACTGTGATGAAATTAACTAGTACCCTTATAACTGCGGCGGAAGAGAATGGCCCGATGAAATCTAATCGGGCGAATCGCAATAGATGGTGGAATGATAAAATAGCAAGTACTAAGAAAAAAGTCAGGAAACTTAACAGAATGGTGGTTAAATATGGGAACTTAAGAATGTGGAACAAATATAGGATGTTGCAAAATCTGTATGAGTGCCTGATTAAAGATATAAAATTGGAAACATGGAGGAAATTCTGTGAATCTATTCATTCGGTTCCAGAAAGTAACAGAATAAACAAGATTATAAAAAGAATAATCGGAATGTGTGGGGGAGGATTAGAGACGGAAATTGATTTTTTGTTGATAGCGATGAAGAGGCTCTGGAAGTAATGATGCGTACTCACGTACCAGGGTGTGAGGTTGATGATGGGGTCGACATTGTGGAAAAGAATAGGCCTGTTAGAACCAGTAGATTCGACGTGGATTTAATAGATAATATAATTAATCACAAGAAGGTGACTGAGTCAGTAATATATATATGAATTCATATAAAAGAAGAGTAGAGGAGATTATAAATGCCGAAGAATGGGCTCAGTGTAATAGTAAAGATGATATTGATATTACTGTGATGAAATTAACTAGTACCCTTATAACTGCGGCGGAAGAGAATGGCCCGATGAAATCTAATCGGGCGAATCGCAATAGATGGTGGAATGATAAAATAGCAAGTACTAAGAAAAAAGTCAGGAAACTTTACAGAATGGTGGTTAAATATGGGAACTTAAGAATGTGGAACAAATATAGGATGTTGCAAAATCTGTATGAGTGCCTGATTAAAGATATAAAATTGGAAACATGGAGGAAATTCTGTGAATCTATTCATTCGGTTCCAGAAAGTAACAGAATAAACAAGATTATAAAAAGAACAATCGGAATGTGTTGGGGAGGATTAGAGACGGAAATTGATTTTTTGTTGATAGCGATGAAGAGGCTCTGGAAGTAATGATGCGTACTCACGTACCAGGGTGTGAGGTTGATGATGGGGTCGACATTGTGGAAAAGAATAGGCCTGTTAGAACCAGTAGATTCGACGTGGATTTAATAGATAATATAATTAATCACAAGAAGGTGACTGAGTCAGTAATATATATATGAATTCATATAAAAGAAGAGTAGAGGAGATTATAAATGCTGAAGAATGGGCTCAGTGTAATAGTAAAGATGATATTGATATTACTGTGATGAAATTAACTAGTACCCTTATAACTGCGGCGGAAGAGAATGGCCCGATGAAATCTAATCGGGCGAATCGCAATAGATGGTGGAATGATAAAATAGCAAGTACTAAGAAAAAAGTCAGGAAACTTTACAGAATGGTGGTTAAATATGGGAACTTAAGAATGTGGAACAAATATAGGATGTTGCAAAATCTGTATGAGTGCCTGATTAAAGATATAAAATTGGAAACATGGAGGAAATTCTGTGAATCTATTCATTCGGTTCCAGAAAGTAACAGAATAAACAAGATTATAAAAAGAATAATCGGAATGTGTTGGGGAGGATTAGAGACGGAAATTGATTTTTTTGTTGATAGCGATGAAGAGGCTCTGGAAGTAATGATGCGTACTCACGTACCAGGGTGTGAGGTTGATGATGGGGTCGACATTGTGGAAAAGAATAGGCCTGTTAGAACCAGTAGATTCGACGTGGATTTAATAGATAATATAATTAATCAAAAGAAGGTGACTGAGTCAGTAAGAAGCTTAGGTGCTTATAAAGCACCGGGCCCGGATATGATTTATCCGATTCAGCTGCAGATTTGCATTGAGCAGATAGTGGATATTTTGGTAACTATTTATAGATCGTGTCTCCGACTAGGCTATATGCTTCAGTCTTGGAGACAAAGCAAAATGACTTTTATTCCGGAGCCAGGCAAAGAGGACTATACTGACTCTAAGTCGTATCGTCCGATACGCCTTTCGTCGTTTCTGTTGAAAGCATTAGAAAAGATTCTAAACAGTTATATAAGAGATGAAGCTTTAAAGGGGGTTCCCCTACATGAAAATCAGCACGCTTACAGACCAGGCAGACGTACCATTTCCGCTCTTTAGTTTACGGCATCTTGGATTGAACGTCAAATGAACCTTGGCAAATAATCAGTTGCAGTGTTTCTGGACATATCTGGTGCCTTCGACTGTACTAGGGTTTCTTTTATCCTTGACAGTATAGCGATCCGGCCAATTGCAACGTGTGTCAAGTATTGGCTATCAGAATTGCTTTCAACGAGAACTATAACAGCTGAATGGCTGGAATGGCTGAATGGGGTGGCTAGATGCACTGTAAAAGCTTCCCGACGATTTCCACAAGGTGGCGTGCTATGTTCACTTCTGTGGAGCTTGATGTTTTATGAACTTTTGCAAATCATCAACAGTAACAGGGTTATATGTGTGGGCACTCTGATGATTTGGCAGTAATGGCGTCCTCAACCTCTCTACAAGCTGTTTGTAATAGACTCCAGAATGCCTTAAATAGGACTTTTCATTGGTGTGAGAGTAAAGGACTAGCTGTGAATGCAGCAAAAAGTAATAGTGTCATTTTCACAAGTAAAAGGAGTATAATTGAGTATAGGCAGTTGATGATTGGTGGTACGGCTGTACCGCGTTCGATTGAAGTTAATTATTTGGGTCTAATATTAGACAACAATTAAGCTGGAAGTCAAACTTGATTGAAAAGTGTAGCAATGTTCTCACTTAAAAGATTTGCAGGCTGTAATTGGGGGTGAAACCAGGTGTAACAAATTTTTTGTATCAGTCTATGGTTATGCCGTCACTGATGCCTGGCGTGGTTTGCTGGTGGCACAGATTACATCTGGTGTTTTATACCGGCTTTCTTAAAATGTTCAAAGATTGTCCTGTTGCTGCTTTTAGAACGACTTCGCTTGATGGAATGCAAGCGGTGTCGAATATCATACCCATTGATGTACTAGCTAGAGAATTGGCGTTGAAGGAATACCGTAGACTCATATGTAAGGGTCTCTGGAGAGATTAGGTAATTCAAGGACGTGGGCAACCGACGATAGCGGAGGAAGCTGTCAAATATGGTCCCCTTTTGAGCATGCCTTCAGATAGTGTTGTAGCAACAAGGAATAACCAATTCTGGTTTTATGAGGACTTTAGCATCGATTCTGTGGAAAGTACTGAAATAGTATGCTACACGAACGGATCGGCGATCAACATGGGCAATGAAAGGAGTTGTGGTGGGGTTGTCTTTATTCCAAATAAAGTATCACTATTCATCCCAGTTGGTAGACATACAACTGTTTTTCAGGCAGAGGTTCCTGCTATATGCAGATGCGCAGAAATTCTAGAAGAAAAGAAATTTAGCTGCAGAAGCATCGTTATTTTTAGCGATGGTAAAAAGCTGCATTTAAGGCATTAAATAATTCCCCGAATCTCATCTTGGTGCGTGCTAGAATGCATAAAGCATCTTAATAGCGTTGGTGAAAGGAACAGCTTGAAACTAGGTTGGATTAAAGGACATTCTGGATTGTTTGGGAATGAAATGGCTGATAGGCCGGCTAAGAAGGGATCGGACACTGCGTTTGTGGATCCTGAACCTTGTATTCCTATAAGTAATATATACAATTGTTAAGACTTTCTTAAAAGATTGTTCATATAGAGAGCATCAGTCAATGTGGCGCGATGGAAACAATTGCTTGCAGACTAGATGCTTGTTTAAAGAAATTGATAAAAGAAAATCCATGTTTCTATGGAAATTGAATAAAGATAGGATGAGAATTGCCGTGCAGTTTCTTACTGGGCACGGCAATTTTATGAAACATTTGAAAACTCTTAAGATTGAAGACAATGACAAGTGTAGAAGGTGTGGTAAAGATTTGGAGACTGCAAAACATTTAACTGTTGATTGCAGTAAACTAAGAGATTTATGATTGAAATTCTTTGGGCGTGGAATTTTGGATAGCTCCCAAGACCATCAATCAAAATTGACCCAACTAAAAGGTTTCTGGAATAGGATAAGATTTTAGATTATTTAAACAGATTGGGGTGCTGGAAAGGACCTAGGGTCCAACCGGATTAAATTATCCCCTCCTGCTGTCATTCATTCATTCAATTTGTGGCAGTTGAATTTGATTTTGCCATTTTCGGTTAGCGAAAAACCGACTAAAATTCAGCCTTTTTCCGTAAGAAGGGTTTGCGATTCGATATCGGTAATTACAAAATGGGATAGTTGGTGTGATCATCTGAAGTTTACTCACGTATAAATAAAATAAAAAGCGGGCAACACTCTTTTCTATCTTTTGTGTAATATAATAAATCAGTTACGACTCCGAATAATGCCATCAGTACCGAAAATGACTACACCTAGCCAAAACAGGCCAAAAATATAAACAAGCGCAAAAAATTTAAATTTCCTCTTAACAACTCGAAATTTTCTCCCGAGAATGAACATAGGGCTCTCGTATTAATACCCCTCATTTTTGGAAGGCCAGGTATACAGCCACGAGTAGCAGTATATCAGTGTTGAGCACACTAAGAAACAAGCCATTGGAACACCGTGTTACTATTACACATCATATTTGTCACCTTTAAGATACACAATAATTTTTCTTCATCTGTTGGGTTTACAACGCGAACGAAACGAACATTTTGAACGCTGTTTTTACTCGCTGTGTGTGGGTATGTCGTACGGTGTGCCTCCTCGAGTCTATAGTTGCAACTTTTGAAAATTAATGACCGGACCCAAACCCAGAATTTTTGAAAACCAATATATGTCACTGGATATTAAATTGAGCGAGGTAGAGCAAGACTGATTTGAATTAAAATCCGCCATAAATCGGCATCGCAGACAAGCAGTCCGGGTATTTTTGGCAGTACCCGGACCCGGATGCAACTCTGCACGAGTCGCTTGGTGGGTGGAGTAATGATATAACTAGTCGGTAGTGGAACTACATTTGTGAGCGGAGCTTGGGCTGTGGCATTACGAATGTACTCAATTTTATGTTCTTGTAACTACATTGCATAGGGCTTTGTCATTATTAAAAATATTATATTTGAATTCTTCGACCCAAAAAACTCTATAATTTTTTGATCAAAACGATTCTATTTTAATAAATAACTCAAATATTGCAAAATTCTCTATCTTAGTTGCATAAAATTAACTAATTAGCTAATTACTAATTAACCACTCAAAATTTTTTAATCCCAAATATCAGGTGCACACTCTGACATGATAGGCTTTCGAACAAAAAAAGTTTTTTAAAATCCGTTCAGTGGTTCTTGAGATCCGTCGGACTGAACGAACGGACGGACATCGACCTTTTTACTCCCAGACAGAAAATAAAAACGCTTCGCTCGACTTCGCCGAGCTCCGCTCAACAAACGCATGTCTAGAACGAGTGAAGATACCGAAATTGTCTAGTTTACGCTCCATGCGTTACAAACACACTTAGTGTGACTCATGGAAGGCATTTTTTGCTCTGACGGACCAAAAACCGACATTGTGATAGATGAGTAAACATTATTAGCTTCCTCAGCCTCTTCAAAATTCCAAAGAGGCAATAATGTCACCGTAAATAATCAAGGTTAATAGAAAATTTATTTTAATACATTTTAAATTCACTGTACCTTCATTTTTTCATAAGTTTTACTATAAGTTTCGAAGACCAGGTTCCGGTTACAGTTCCGGATTCGGTTTAAATGGACGGTTTCGATTACTGATTCCGGCTCCAATTATTCCCCGGGAACCAGTCATATGGCGATCTTATTGCTATACTGGTGATTCACTCATTGTTAGATGGGGCAGAGTTAGAGTATATCGCAGGAGTTTTGGTTGATTATACTTTGCATTATAGTTTAATTCAACAAGTTATCAATCAGAAATTGTTACAATCTGTAGATATGGCGAATATCTCGTGGAACAGGTTACAGGGGAACGAATATTTCTATTTTCAGTGACAGCCACACAGCATTCAATTATCTACCTAAATTAGTTGTCCTGTCAGCTGTTGTTTTTGAATATTCCCAATACATTATACTGAAAGCAGGGTTTATCTATCTTGGGTTAAGGAGCACTCAAGTATCATGAAAATGAAATTCCAGGTAACCTAAAACGTGCTAGAAGATGGAGCGAGGGACCAAACTGGTGCAGAGCAAGACACGAACTGAAGTAGACGCGCATA
>JASANE010007048.1:0-41265 GCA_030248225.1 Trileptium ribeirensis
TATAAGCCACAAAGCAATCAATCAATCATTGGCATATTTATAATTTTTTGAGAAGTACCCTGTAGTCCAGGATTTGGTGACTATACAGCTATTTAACTTACTGCCTCACTGTTTTTCCTTAGTGACCTGCGACACAAACTATAGCGCCATCTATCGTTAATTTTCATATAAGAGCGGAGGAAGACAATTTCGAGTATTTCGAATTGCTGCAGTAATCAACTAGGTGACGGGAACCTAAAGCCTGTCTTCATTTGCCTATTCTGAGGTTCCAATTTTTGCGAAATTTGTTTTGGTTTCGTGGTGCAACTTGTATAACCATACAAGGACTTTTATTAACCTCATAACATAACAACGTAGGCAGTAACATTCAAAATTCACAACTTTCAGTAAATTTTAAATTTTAAGTTGTAGGGCCCTAGTACTTGCCGAATTGGTTGCTTTCGACGTGGGTACAACTGCACTAATCGGGTGCGAGCGCCCCACCGGACGTGGCTACAACTGGACTAGTCGGGTGCATTTACCCACGGGACGTGGGTACAACTGCACTAGTCGGGTGCGTTTACCCACGGGACGTGGGTACAACTGCACTAGTCGGGTGCATTTACCCACGGGACGTGGTTACAACTAGCCCTAGTCGGGTGCATTTTACCCACGGGACGTGGGTACTACAACTGCACTAGTCGGGTGCATTTACCCACGGGACGTGGGTACAACTGCACTAGTCGGGTGCATTTACCCACGGGATGTGGGTACAACTGCACTAGTCGGGTGCATTACCGCCGGGATGTGGGTACAGCTGCACTAGTCGGGTGCGTATATTTACCCACGGGATGTGGGTACAACTGCACTAGTCAGGTGCGTTTACCCACGGGACGTGGGTACCCCGTTTGCACTAGTCGGGTGCGGTTACCCACGGGACGTGGGTACAACTGCACTAGTGGAGTGCGGCTGCCCACCCGGGACGTGGGTACAACTGCACTAGTCGGGTGCATTTACCCACGGAACGTGGGTACAACTGCACTAGTCGGTTGCGGTTACCCACGGGACGTGGGTACAACTGCACTAGTCGAGTGCACTTACCCACGGGATGTGGGTACAACTGCACTAGTCGGGTGCATTTACGCACGGGATGTGGGTACAACTGCACTAGTCGGGTGCATTTACCCACGGGACGTGGGTACAACTGCACTAGTCGGGTGCATTTTACCACGGGACGTGGGTACAACTGCACTAGTCGGGTGCATTTACCCACGGGACGTGGGTACAACTGCACTAGTCGGGTGCATTTACCCACGGGACGTGGGTACAACTGCACTAGTCGGGTGCTGTTTTCCACGGGACGTGGGTACAACTGTCACTAGTCGGGTGCATTTACCCACGGGACGTGGGTAAAAGTAGCTCTAGTCAGGATGCATTTGCCCACGGGACGTGGGTACAACTGCACTAGTCGGGTGCATTTACCCACGGGACGTGGGTACAACTGCACTAGTCGGTTGCATTTACCCACGGGACATGGGTAAGATCTTCACTAGTCGGGTGCATTTACCAACGGGACGTGGGTACAACTGCACTAGTCGGGTGCATTTACCCACGGGACGTGGGTACAACTGCACTAGTCGGGTGCATTTACCCACGGGACGTGGGTACAACTGCACTAGTCGGGTGCATTTACCACGGGACGCGGGCACCGTTCCGCACTAGTCGGGTGCGTTACCCCACGGGACGTGGGTACAACTGTCACTAGTCGGGTGCATTTACCCAGCCGGGACGTGGGTAAAACTGCACTAGTCGGGTGCATTTACCCCACGGGACGTGGGTACAACTGCACTAGTCGGGTGCATTTACCCACGGGACGTGGGTACAACAGCACTAGTCGGTTGCATTTACCCACGGGACGTGGGTACAACTGCACTAGTCGGGTGCATTTACCAACGGGACGTGGGTACAACTGCACTAGTCGGGTGCATTTACCCACCGGGACGTGGGTACAACTGCACTAGTCGGGTTAGTTTACCCACCGGACGTGGGTACAAGTTTGCACTAGTCGGGTGCATTTACCACGGGACGCACGAACAACTGCACTAGTCAGTTGCGGTTACCCACGGGACGTGGGTACAACTGCACTAGTCGGTTGCATTTACCCACGGGACGTGGGTACAACTGCACTAGTCGGGTGCATTTACCCACGGGACGTGGTTACAACTGCACCAGTCGGGTGTATTTACCCACGGGATGTGGGTACAACTGCACAAGTCGGGTGCATTTACCCATGGGACGTGGGTACAACTGCACTAGTTGGTTGCATTTACCCACGGGACGTGGTACAACTGCACTAGTCGGTGCATTTACCCACGGGAAGTGGGTACAATCTGCACTAATTGGTTGCATTTACCCACGGGACGTGGGTACAACTGCACTAGTCGGGTGCATTTACCCACGGGATGTGGGTACGACTGACTAGTCGGGTGCATTTACCCACGGGAAAACCTATCGCCCTACTTAGCCATCAACGTACCGCTAATTAAAAAAATTTCCAAATTTCACAATGTTGTTACCAAATTTAGCATTGATAACCCCATGCAGCACCTCCCAGGGTAACAACACACCCAAGCTACTTTTTAAACAATAAAACTATCATGTTTAACTGCAAGAATAACCCTATATTCCGATCCCTCAAACCCAACATAATCCTTATTTTTATTTTACCTTTTTGTAAGACCAGGCCCGGTTCCGCTTCCGGTAAAAAGTTCAAATTCCGGCTCCCTCACTGACTAATATATACTGCAACAACGTTGTCCACTTAACTTTTGTGTTTTAAGATAATTTATTTATTGATATACATTCGGACGCACAGCTTCGGCAATGTGTAGTTGAATTAAAGATGCCATCCACATGACTTGGCCTGGTAGTGGGTTCTTTTTTCCGTAACCAATTAGTTGGAAAAGCCGACAACGCATTTGAAGCAAGCAAAAATCCGCACTAAAGACGTCATGACACAGTTTTTGCAGCAAATTACGTTAATTTCTAATCAATTAGTTAGTTCAGCTACGCGCGCAATGTTCTTAGTCGAGAATGCATCGGGTGCTAAGTATAAATACGATAATCATTTTAAGAGCAGTTAATCGTACTTCCGCCGAACTCCTCAATGGTAAACTGGTGCTGCTGCATGGGATTTGAAGAACAAAAATTACACAATTTACTCAAAATAACACCAATTATATTGTCCAAAATATATCGTGGCGTAAAGAAACACTTACCGACTATAAATAGTCAACGGCAAAACCCAAATTTTCCAAACAAATATTGAATTAAAATTTGAGTCAGACACAAAAGTTTGACTAAAATTTGAGTAAATTGATTATAAATAATGACGCATTGGCTGAAGACAAAATTAAAAATGCTACACATTATGTGTATGGCTCATCATAGACCCGGGAATAGGGAGAGGCGGACCCAGCCCATAAATTCAACCTGGGGAAAGGAAACATGGTCGTTCTGTCAAACCCATAAAATTGGGAGATGCATTGTAGAAATAATGAGGCCCGCATTCCGGGTATTTGCCTTCAATTGTTGTCCTAAACGTCTTTTCTCAATAGACTTTATTAATTATGTTTAAACTTATATATTCTTACGATTTCAAAATCTTTCCCGAGTTCTCGTGACGCACTAAGATTCCACTGTGACAGACCAGCATAAAATGAATAACAAACGGATCATGTCAAGTTCCCGAATAAACTATTAACGTTTTGTGTCTCTAAGCCTAAACCTGATACATTAGTCAAAGTTTAAACGCAAGTGTAAGCTTAGCCTATGCGTAAATTAAACTTTTGACGTATTGTACTCATGTTAAGTCCTCCCATAACTAAGGAGGACCTAATGGGTCATGCCTTAATCACTGGCCGTGATATATTTAGGTTTTTGCCAAGGTGCTCCGGAGGAATAAAACAAATTGCAAAACCCAAATTCTAATCTTCTTACTATTCTGGTTTTCAAAAACCTGTCCCAGCCACAAAATCTCTTGAAAACAAAAAGTTACTGGACCCAGAACTTGAAATTGAAAAAATTCAACTTTTCCAGCATTTTCCTTATTTTGCATAATAAATTTTTGTTTCGAATTTAAAAATAAATTTAATGCACTACATTTCCTAAATAATTTTTGTAAACTTTTTACCACCCACAACGTTTAATAGAGTAGAAACAATTGTTTCTCAGGGGTCAATAATTCAATAGTTGTTCAGCTAACTATCAGAAAAAGGAACAGCGGAGGGTTCGCGGGCCTAGTCTGTGTCATATGAGGAGCTAAAGTTAGGCTAACGCTTAGTAGGTTAATTGAGAAAATCATAGCATTATATTTAGGTCCGTCCGGGTTGCTTTGAACAGTACTGATATGGCTAAAATTTCATCACCACAGGCGTTCCACACAACAAAACTTATACCCAACTGTTGCTCGGAAGTCTACATCTATTAGTGCCTTGATAACATGGCGTAATCTTTGGAAACAGGATGCATTTAAAACAAAATTTGGGTTAGCAGTTGCCTAGGGTAGAGCCTTACAACCGGCCATTCAACTGCCGTTATGCCGGTATAATGTCATCGCGATTCATTATTAAAAGCTGGACCGCTTTAGCATCAAAATAACATAATTTTAACCAATAAATCTGTAAAATATTTGCCCGAGGGTTGGTATCTTTCGAAAGTGTAACAACTTTGTTGTTAACTTTGTGTCGGAAAGAGTCATCAGAATGCCGCTACAACGCCTTGTAAGTCAAAAACGATGGGCAAAGAAAAATTTATCCAATGCTCCATATTGCCAACAATGTATGCAAATTAAGAAAAATAAATCAGAAATGAATGGAAAACTATGATAATGCCGCGTTTGGTGACAGGGGTAATTGAGCAGCAGTGGTGTTTCACGGCTTATGAATACTAAGCTAAACAACGATTTATACATTCACCCACGAAACATGTCTAATCCAACGGCTGGGGATGTGCCCAACTCTCTCGAAGTTTATGATGTTACCCATTTGCCAAAAAATTTGTGAGCAAATAAATAACATTTATTTTTTGATTGAACTTTATTGTGCGATACATCCATTCAGAAGCTAACGCCTAAGCATAAGACCCCACGGTAGGAAAACTCGGTTCCAAGCCCTAAAACTTTTCGCACGCCTCTCAAGCATTCCATAATAACAGTTTAGGTTCGAATAAACTCAAAAATTCCCTAAGTCTTTGAAATAGCGCATGCTTGCCCTGTTTACATGGTTTTAATATATACATTATATCTAAACTATTTATATATCTGCCATTCCTGTCACATTTTCTTTCTGTACACGGATTGATTTTAAATTTAGTATAACCCACTACAAATGAATAACATTACTGTGTTCAAAACGTGGTACAAGACAAGTTAGTACGCTAAAAAGTCAGGTGCCATTTTAATGAAATTGGGAACAGAATAATTGGAGCAATTTATTTATTTATTGTAGCTTCGAAACTGCTAATGTCACTTTAGATTTTCTTCTGAAGACACCATTCGTCCGATATAATTTGGTAACTTTCACAAACTTTAACACACAAACAGATTTCGAAAATTATCAGGCATCCGCTAATCTCAAACATTAACACCTCGGCTTTACCGGGCACAGCTGATGTAGTATGGACGTTGAGACTTTGGCGAAGATATCGAACCAACAGTGATCCAATACTTTTATGGCACTGAGTCAGCTTTTAAAGCACTATATTAGCGAACAAATTGAGGTTCCGATCGCGTTGATCATGTATCGCCAATGCAGTCAGCATCTTTACTCGGACACTTGAAATCATTCAACGACCTTTTTATAAAACATGGCTTCTCACAACCAGGGGTCAATAATTACAATGCTTGTTCGTCTAGTTTAGTAAGACTGTACAATTGGTACCTGAAGCTAAAGTTATTTGATTGATTTACTAATAAACACAACACTAAAATGTTTACTGATACAAATATACATACATGATACTAAGCTTTGATAATACTAAGGCGAATTCCCAACAACCGAAAAATTGGCCTTTGCGATTTTTAAAGACATACCGAAATAAATTGCGATACCTACATTGAAAATATGTTTCCATGAAATTTAAAGCAAGTTTCTCTAATTTTTGCACTATCCTGTGAAATTTCGAAGCTAATTTTGATAAAATAATTCTTTGATATTTCCAGGAATAGTTGTTGGAATTTTATAAGAATATTGTGGTGGTGCAAAAACAAAAGAAACATTTTAAATTTCGCGTGACACGTATTTTGAGTGCAACATCTGACTAGAGCGTGAAGCCTTGCTAAAACCGTCATATATTAACTGGCACAAGATAACTTATAAACGAATGATGTCATTGGAAACTTCAGCTTGAACCCAGCCAAAAGTAGTAAAAGGCACAACTACTTTCGTGATTGTTTTCTATAAAACAGTTGATTTTGCTGTTCCAAAATTTCGTATGTTCTCGAATTGCACGCACTAAGATGGTTATGAATTACACAAATACGCAATTTATGAACGATTGTCAAATACCATAGCAACTTTAAAACTAGAATTCGACCGAGGACACGTCGCAAAAAATAAAGCAAACCAAAAGTCATGATGACATTTTGTGGGCCAAATATCAATCGTATTTGTGTTGGAGAAGCTGTTCCAAATTAGGGTGTGAGTGCAGCCCGGAGCAAGTCTGATTTCACCCAACGAATCCGCATCAATCACGGATGGCTACCTCGTGTTGTGGACAGTTCCGAATGAGCACTGAAAATCCATTCCGGTGCCTTAAACCTCGGCTTCTTGAAGTCGCTTTTCCGCGCGGACCAGTGGTGCCCGCGCCGTAGCACAAATTTTACATTATCCATAACCCTTTGATACATGCGAGATTTTACTTCATAATTCAGCTTCTGAAACGGGTTCATACGACTCGAGAACGAACAATCACGAAACGTCGTCGCACAGCTTACTAGGGCTCACACAAAGAGTACTGCCATATACCATAACTATAAGACTCTAAACGTCAACTATGACAGAGTTTTTCGGTTCCTGTTTGAATTTCGGCATGTCACACGCTTGTACAACCTAATTCCATTCCAGCCTTTAGTCGCTCCAAGATGTCGTATCTATGAACCTTAGAACTAAGCTATTAATTCCTTTACCAATTTGTTGAACCTCAGGCCGAATGTGAGCAAATTCATAATCTGTTGACTAAATACATTGTTTCAGCGGGCATCACAACTCCCCCACATCATATATTTGTAAAGCCTCAATGTCACAAATTTGCAAAAAGTCTGGTCAAGCTGTTTTCCCGTTTCAGATCTATTTCCAGGAAAAAATACAATTTTATTACCTTTTCTGTACGGCATATATATTCCGAATATATTGTCTCAATTTCAATTCTACGAAACTAAATGTAGCAATTTGCATGAAAAATATATAAAGTTATGTTTTTTTATGAAATAACTTTAATGTACCAATCTTTGTCTTAAAATGAAATTATGTCTAAATTTTTATAAATTAATACGTTTATAAATATTTGTTTGAAATAGGAATTTTTATACATCACACATTTTTTGCACACGGAATTTGTTACAACTTGCGTTGACATAGTGACGCATTCATGTATAATTCGTATATAATTATTTAATCAAGTTGTTCGCGATACTTGTGTAATTTTCCAGTCAAATTGTAGCTAAATACTATCGTACAATTGCCATTATTCAAATTTTAGAATACCATTTTCTGCTAATCGGTTCTCTGTCAACAGGCCATTACCACCCAAGTCTGAAGCTGTGGTGGCATTGCCCAAATCTGTTTTTTGTCCGGACCGACAGCCATGGCGACTTCTGTATCAGCTGTATATCGTCATTGTTATTTTGTCGTTGATCAAAGAACAAGTTATCGGTGAGAACGAATCTCATTTTTGCCTAAAATTGCGTTGGAAGCTTTTACGATCACGAGTTTTTGTTTTGTTCAGCCTTGTTAGTATTAGGCTCTTCGAGTATACCAGCCCCTTCAATAAACTGCCTTTACCTCAGTTTCATTCTTCTAGCTTGAAACCCAAATCAGCCGTAGTGCAACCATTACGATTGCGATTCACGTTTACCGATTTAGGTTTGCACGGTAGTGTTGCAGCGGACTTTAAAATGTGAAATATACGCAAAACACCCAATTCATTCGGTGTTGTCGCTGTTATTCAGGACCGCAAAACTATCCGGCGAAATTCTA
This sequence comes from Trileptium ribeirensis, assembly GCA_030248225.1. Taxonomy (NCBI): domain Eukaryota; kingdom Metazoa; phylum Nematoda; class Enoplea; order Enoplida; family Thoracostomopsidae; genus Trileptium; species Trileptium ribeirensis. The sequence continues at coordinate 8,235 of JASANE010007048.1, forward strand.
TTTAGACAGAAAGTGCCTGCAGGAATAGACAACGTTTCCGGACTGTAAAGTGCATTTGAAGCATTTATAATTACCCGTATTTGATGACAACAAAACTCATTATCCAAGTCATCAATGCTTTTAGCACATGCGAGTAGAGCGGGACTTTCTTGTTTTAACTTTTACTTACATATATTTAAATTAGATACCAGGTAAATATTAACGGGATCTCTTGTATAATTGCATTCCCCTTCTATGTCATGGTCAAATGGTTGCAATTAATCAAAGTAGATTTTGCAAACTGACAACAGGAGCAAAACGTTTATTCATGAGACTACGACAATACATTGACACAACAAACAGCAATCATCATCAAACACTTCTTCTACTGACCAAGAACATTATCTCCAGATACAGTTGTTGTTTAGGAGAGTTGAAAATGACTTGTAACAATCCGTAAGGATATCTTTTCAATAGTTCTGCTAAGCAGTTCTATGCATCCATTAGTAATAATGGCATTTATAACGCGCCTTTTTTGCAAAACCGCAAGACACTGTCACCATACGATAGTCAGAATACAGCAAAATGGTTTGTTCATTCGCTTGAGGATGACGTATTAATCATCTCGACAACGCTGGTGTTTCATAGCGAAGTGACTTTCGAACCAATAAGAGTATTTTGTAGCGGACACGTTGTTCGAACGGTAGCCAGTGTATCTCTCGCAGTACCGGACGGATATGCTCCCATCGACTTGTGCAGGAGACTACTCTTGCCGCATTGTTGAGTAGACGACGAAGAGGCAATAAATGAGCGCTTGGCACAGATGCATATGGTGCAGTGCAATAATCAATGCGGGGCATTATGAAGGCCCTCACAATAAGCTGCGCTGTGTCGTTGTCAAGGTGCCGCCAGATTGGGCGAAACCAGGTAATTGCCATGTGCAGGAACCTGACAGGGCAGTGACGTGTTCCCTGAGGCTCAACCGACAACCAAGAGTGATGCCCGGTATTTTGACCGTTCTGGCGGGTCCACAGCGACGTTACAAATTTGGCAGCGCTGGTGCACGGCATGGGCGTCTGGCAAAGTAGATCAGTTGAGTCTTAAACTCATTTAGTTTTAATCTGTTGTCGAAGAACCACTCCCGTAGCGAAAGAAGAAGCCGCTACAGAAATTCTACGACGTCACCCACAGTGGCGGAATCGAAATATCTGTATATACGTATAGGAAAAAGAATGTTTTAATGAGATCACTTACTCGAATTGCAAATAATTAGCGACAAACTCAGTCACATTTGTGTAAAAATCCATGAAATAATTTCTATAATTACAAATAATGACCGTGTGTTATATTCCGGAAGAAAATTCCAATTATTCGTTTTCAAATAAGTCTAATTGGTTTTCAATTAATGGAACGTTTTGGATAAAGTTACTCGCTAGTCCCACTCAAGAACTACAGCGTTGTTTAAGTTATATTAAACAAATTGCCAGAAGAGCTCTTTCCTGTACGAAATTGTCAAGCATCTTTTGCACATTGCTCTAAAAACAGTTAATTTGGAGAATTATTTGGACGGAAACCTCTTTTGTGGTGGCTTCATACGTCTTTATTTAGTATCTTTATTTCATTACCTATTTGGCAAATTTTAATCTATACATATATATTTGTACACTGGCAGTTGGTAAGCCATTGCCTAAGTTTGGAGCTCGCTATGACGGCCCGATGCAAACCTCGTTACGATGACTTTACCAGAGTTACTTGTTTGGTTAATAAACGATTTTGTTGTGTTTGTTTAAATAAATTTACTGCTGATCTTATTGTTAAATGTATTTTTAAATTTTAATTTACCAGTTTCAGCAATTACTATGTCAAATGAGTTGTTTTTGAATTTTGAGCTTTAAATTTAGATGTCTGTTTTCACACAAGTATTAAGTCTTTGGACGTCATAATTGTATCTGGTCTCACAAGTGAGCTTACAACCCGCGACAATACATTTTATTACAATTCAGCTATGAAACATTCAAAATATCCCTGTAACCCGCAAAACCCATATTTAAATAAAAGTACAATGTTATGTTTTGGAAAAACTATCGAGGAATTTCCATGTTTTGGTGCTAATGGGAGGCCTTTGGTATTAACTAAAAACTCGAAAATAATTTGTCCAATTCCTGTTGTATCTTTAACTAGACGGTGGGTCAACCCACGATTGTGAAACGAACAGCATCATGAGGCCTCGCATATACTTTTGAACGAATCACCTAATCATTTTCGCCAGCCTTGAAAACCTTTGTATTGGCAGATTTAACAAATTTACAGCAATAAAAATCGTCCTAATAATATATGGTTCCAATGGGTTTCTGTGATACAGTAAAAACTTATTATATTGGGTTGTTTTCAGTGACCTCAAAAACACTGTAAAAATAGTTTTAATAAATTGTACCACAGTATTTAAACCCATAAAATAATGGTTAGGGTTCCCTGGAAAATAGCATGACAAAAACATTCGCAGAGTTAACAAATCACAGCATTGAAATCCGCAAAATTATGGATCTTCTTTTATTAACGATTATCTTAAAAATATATGTCAAGCGTTAAAGCCGAAACTCGGACAAAAAAGTTTTGTTCCACAAAGTTGCAGATAACATAAAAGATATGCACCATTTTGAGATATGGCTAAAACGCTTTAAAAGAGGTTTGCCATACCCTATGGATGGGTTCAATAAATGGATCCTATATAGTGAATGGCCAGACTATCATATGCAAAAAGCCCATCTTCATTATTAATACCGGAGATATTTAGAAAAATTGGCCAGACGGACAGGATAAAACTTATCTGTACGCGCAATACAAATAAATGATTTCTCTCTTCGCAGCGATAAATTTGTCTCTGCGGATATTTCAGGAATTAGCCTTTTAACCAAAATTTGGAAAGTCCCCTCTGTGCACATTACCAATTTCTTCAAATTCAATACCTCCATTGATCAAGTGGTTGATTCTCTTTTTCTGGTTTTCCGCACATTTAGGCTTATTTTGGAGCAGACCAAATGGGACTTTCAGCGATGGCAATTCTAAACTTCTCTATCTGGGTCTATTTCATTTCTTGGTCTAAAATTCAGTCGTAGTCATACTTATTATATAACCATTTAAAATGTAATCCCCCAGTTGATAGATGTTACTTTCTGAAGAACCTTTGTGTTTTCCACATTTATATATTTGAGCAATCGTTCATGAATGGCGTGTTTTTGTGTGTCTATTTATGAAAAAGGGGCCTCATCAGATCCACAAAGCTACAGAAACTAACGTTGTTGCTTTCAATTTGTTGTAAAAATAATGGAATCTCTTGATCAATAACTCCCTTGCGTCTTATTTAAAATCTGTGCAAATTATATAGCATCATTTCGAAAAAGTCATGATATTGCTTAGATTGAGTTTGCGAAGGCGTTTGACAAACTTGAAAGTTTATTAACATTTACTTACTGGCAACCAAACCCTCAGCGTATTGCGACTTACATCAGCCGTTGAGACTATCATAGCGAGACTTTGGCAATACCCGATTACCAGATATAAACATTTAATAAAATTTGAAAAAATGTATAGCAAATAAACTGGAAATAAATCCGCTTATATCTGGCCGATGGAGTTAAATAACACATTACCAATTTTCTATGAAATTTCAAAATCTGATAAACTTTATTTAAGGCAGTTTTGAGCTTCCTAGGCTCTGTTGCCACTATTAACGGTTCCGAACCAATGAACTTGTTCCACAATTCCATGATTCGGTTCTTTTCCATTATCCCCCACCCCGGGCCGTGTTTAGTCAAAAATGGTAAGATTCTGGAAATTTTGATATTTTTGTGATCATTTCAACCAAAATTGCGAATTTTTAAAATTTTCGATTTTTTGGGTCCCAAGGTTCTCCACTTGATAACCCCAAATTAAAAAAATGGATTTTTAACACCATTCGACGCGTCTTGACGAGCTGAGTCTAAAGGTGTTATTTTTGCAGGATCCGGTATCTGGACCCTAAGTTATGACCACAAACTATCGCAGGCTGAGAGGCTCAGCAACTGAAAAGTTTTTGGACATAACTTAGGATACTTTTATTGCATCCTTTTAAAAATAGCACATTAGACTCATCTCGTCAAGCCTCATCGAATGATGGGTAAAAATCTAATTTTTAAGAATTTTTTGTTTTCGAAGGGAGGACCTCGGGACCCGAAAAAATCTAAAATTTGAAAAATTCGATTTTATGGTCGAAATGATGAGGTCTCGAAATGTCAAAAATATCAAAATTTCCAGAATCTGACCTTTTGTGGGTAAACTGTGGCTTGAGTGGATAATGGAAAAGAACTCATAATTGTCGCTTCAAAACTGTTTCAATGAGTTAGTTCGAAACTTAAGTTTCAGTAGTTTTCTACTATGACCGCGTCTCTAAGAGATATTCCTACAGGAATTGGTTTCTACGTTGAAGCATTTAAAATCATTACAGTATCCTGCTCTAAACCGCCTAGTTCCGAATGTATAAAGTAAGCATTTCTTGTCAAGAATCTACGATTGAAATACCGCTGGACTTTAGCAATTTCTAATGAATCGGACGAAGGGGATGCAGTATTGTAAAATCGGAGCAACATTATAGCATATGACTTTGAATCGCTACAACGACGAGCTTAACGTTATTCTAGAAATGACGAAACGAATGAGAGTTTGTCGACATCAAATTCAATGAATGGACACAATTATCGTATTTCAATTGCTGTGTTGACTGATTGACCTGACTGATTTGGTTAATGAAGATGATATGAAACATCCCAAAAACAATTTCGAAGGCCTCCACAAATGTGTGGCGGGTAGAACCAATTTGATGAAGAAATGTATTCAATATGAGGGCCCAAACACTTGGGGGACTATTTGAGGGCATAATCCGAGCCAAACCACAACAACAATCATTGTCAGACACCAAGCGGATTGCTCATATTATTGAGTCCAATTTCAAATGATAAATATAGCAGCAACAACACTTACTTGAGCCAAAGCATTGACGAGCCAATCAGCGCAGTAGGCGGGGTTTCGTCAACACTAGGCGGGGTTTCGTCGCCAGCCAATCAGCGACGAGCTAATCAGGCCACCAATCACCGACTCACTCGGCACTGACACTAGTCCAACGAATAATTTCAAGGCAGCATTATCATTTGGTTCTACGCCACGACAAAATCGAGTCAGCCCTATGATAAACGAGGAGCTATTGGAACCAAGCCGCCATGTTAAAACTAGGGAGGGGGGCGTCATAAAGCTAAACGTCTATTATATTGCCAACGCCACTATTACAACATTCCCAAAATCCACGTCTCCCCCGACAACAAATGCCAGTTTCACAAACGCTAGTTCCTAACGTCGTTTAACACTATTTCTGTCAGTCATTGTATGCAATGCATTCGCGACACACTAAGCCTTTGTTATTTTCCAAATTCCCATTAAATGTAACATTTTCGGAGCAATAACAACTCATCATCGACATTCCGATTGCCTACACACGATTCAACAAAACATTACAATCATCACTCCACAGTACCCACAAAACCCATTTGGGTGGCCAAAACTGCGGCCTTACCCCTCTCGCTTCGTTGTGCATCGAATAATCGTGAGAAAAGATGTTCCATCAATGGGCCGAACCAAGATACGAAGGAATCTCATTTGCGGGACAGATCCCAATGACCCTTCTGTTGGTGTAGCGCAGCGGGCGGCTTTTCTGTATTTGCATCATTTGTCAACGGGGTACTTCCCAAGCTTACGACCAAAACTTTCTAACATTTTTATCAATCCCTAAGTTAGTGAACGTTTGGGAACTCCACAAAATTGCCAGACTTACAAATAGTCAACGAATACGAATCAATAAATCTACTTGAAGATATATAATCAAATGAACAGCCGTCATATAAAATACCATTAACATCGCATTGAGACAACAGTCCGAATCCTCACATGAGCCAAACAACTCTCTATCCGTAAAGGACTCAACCCCGCGGTCCATCTCTGGAGCTGGTTATTTCCACGACCACCAAACAGGCTAGAGACAAACTGCAGGCACTTATATCGACACCCATAGTATTTCCCCAGCTCCACCAGAGTGCCTGCTTTTTTAGTACAATATTAGAACCGAAGCGGTGTCAAATAACTCACGTCCACAGCAATGCTGGTACCTCGGACGAACGCTTATAGCACGATTCATATCTGATAGCAACCAACGTGTGGGTTTGCGTAATGGCACTAGGTCAATATATCTGGGTCGTTTCTGGCTTCCTAACTATACCCCAAACGGAGAGACCCAATGAATGGTGCTACTGTAGTTTAAATACAAATAGATCTGTGGTCACGGCCAAAGCAACGTCCGAAGCGTTTGCAGCATATCGAACAGAAGATACATTCAACGTGCCATTATACACAAACACACTCGTTTGAAACTAACACGTATATATTACAAAAAAACAAGTTTCGTAATCCTATTTATTCCTGGGTCCCGCAACAGCAAACCCTATAGTTGTGGCAGTCGGTGGGTAGACCGATCCGGCTGTCCCAACTGTCGAAACCCCATCGAGTTGTGAGCACCACTCGGCTGGCGCTATGAATTTCGACAGCACGGAGGAGACCAGCATAAGACGTTAGACACCAAGATTGTCCTGTGGCAATAACCCTGTCCCGAGCCGGTCAAATGCATTTTGGGACAGTCCTACGCCGAGTCATGAAAGTTTGGTTTCCACCAATTCCCCTGAGCCAAACCAACGGGTCTCGGCTACAAAACCAAGTCACGACTCAAAAATATATATTCCGAATATTTTACGTATAATAGGAATTTCTTGCAGTTTTTCACCAGATTTAGAAAGCAATTACGTAATCGATGACACAGTTCTTTCTGACACGAATCACACAACTAGAAAATGTTACAACTTGACCAACTACAGGCGTTTTTAATATGAAAGTGATTGGAGTTTACCCAAAACTATTTCTCATCGCGTCTTCCGGAAATCCCTTTCCATCGCAATGGTAAATTTTGCAGATTCAACACAATTTTTGGTACCATGCGACTCAACTCGACGAGGCGGTTTAGAAAATACACATTTCGACAACAATAAAATTTTCTCTATTTTTGGGTTCCCAACTGTTCCCTTATTTTTGGAGTTATTGCCATTTATATGAAATCCTAAGCCCAATGTTAAGCTCTTCCTAATCTAATTGTGCAAATTTCACCACTATTCCACTTGGATGCTCAATGCGATTCGTTTTTATCGGCTAAGAACTATGGAAAACAAAAATTATATGTTTATCGGGTAAAAATTTTTGGATACAAACGAGCGATAATTGGTTATCCAAAAAAATCGGAAAAAATATTGTCATAACTATTACCGATATGGGTATTTTCTAACCGGTCTCATGGAGCTGAGTCGAATGGTAACAAAATTGCCAGCTCTATCTTCAAAATTGACCAATTTCGGACTGTGAGGGACTCTGGGACGCTTCTTGGGAATCTCTCATTGCTGGAAATCCGGAAACCCATTAACATAGTTCCACTGCCGTCCTTTAACTTCAATTTTAATAATTTCTCACATAGTTCCATTAAAAATAGTATGAAGATATTAGAAGCTCGTCTGTGGTTTTACCGCAAATGACTATCAATCAACCAGGATATGAATGACATATATAAAACTATTCAAATTGACTAAACACAAAAAATACACATTTGATTAAATATACAGTTTCACACAAAATACTATCGTTTTAACAATTGACTAGTCAATAATATAAGCTTACCTCATTTTGTTTCAGTCAATCAATATCCGTCATCTGGTGTCGTTTTTGAGACAATTTCTCTCGTTCGTAGAGGCGCTCAGAAGAAACTACCAAAACTATGTAAGCTACAACAAGCCTCTTCCTCAGGAATGTGCCAAAATTTACACAAAATAGTGCTATTATGATAAAAACAACGGTTGAAAAGTCTCAAATAAAACACAATTATTGCTATATGAGCCGGTCGGTGTTACTAACGCAAGATACGCCTCAGTATGAGCTGGGGGTCCAGGGGTGTGTGCCCCTGACAAAACATTGTGGAACAATCAGTCAGATACCTATTCACTCAAACTATAGAGTGTCATTCGATTTGTAACCTATTTACAAGTGAAAGCTTTTCTTACCAATTGTTTAACTTTTGTCAACGCTGTTAAATACTATTTAATACAATGTTTTACATAATAAATTTTATCAAACTGGCTCCGTTAAACGGAAACGTGCCGCAATTTTATGAAACTTCACAGACTGAGTCTCGCATATCAATTGGAGCCACTTAAACGGAAAATTGTTCGGAGCTAGCCAAAATTTTCGAAAGCTTTTTCTCGATAAATGTATAATTTCGTATATTATTCAAACCAAATTGGTCGAGGTTCATTTAGGTTTAACTTAAGCTTAAGTCGGGACCCCATCGAACCAATTGAGCTGATTTTTGCATAATTCAACTCAGCTCGACCAATATTATAGTTGGAATATATGCATTTATCCAGAAAAAAAGTTTTTTTTAAATCTTAGGACCTCGTTGGGAACCCAAAAAATTGAAAAAAATTTTAAATAAGCTTTTTGTCACACTCCTCAGGGTTTTTAAAGTATCCACAAAAACTGAGTCTCCTCTCAACGCCCCTATTCTACCCAGTATTCCTTACCAACATTGTCTTCATCTGACCCGATGCCGGGCCTACAATTGTTGTAATTTCATGTTGATAAAGTTGGCTTTTATTTTGTTGATTGCATAAGCTGTTTCACTAGCTTAAGTCTAAAATTTAAATCCAGTTATTTATGTCACAATTTCTTATTCTCTTCTCTATAGTCATTTTATGGTATATGAAACACACGTTGTAACTGCCTGTGGCGTTTTTGACAAATTCCAAATCAAATACCCATCGTCATTCACCCCGCTCAGATCCAGCTATTAGACACATCTGGCGTTTGAGATATATTCGTATTTGCCATTTCAATTTTATATAAACATACTTTGATTTAAGTTCTAAACCGCCACAACTGGCGATATCTTCTGCATTTTCGCAAAATTATCCACAAACAACGTGGTCGACCCGGATTTTCACAAATATAACAGCAAACGGGAACGCGGGGGACCAGACTGCAACCCATCGAAACAAAACCCCTTCCGTCGTGCCCGCAGCGTCCTCCAAAATTTCTTTTTATCTTGTTCAGGCTCGATTTTCATCATATTTACCTTAATCGAAAATTTAACAGAAAACAGTCAATTTCAGTAAAATTTACAATTTACTACGTTTTTTTTCAGAATTGTCATTTTCATCGTTAAACAAAAATGGGGTCTTACCCCCAGCCTGAAATAAGGGAACAAGACGTTAAGAACAGCTAACAGCTCGAGGCGGGGGCGTCAGCCCATCGACTTGGGATATCACATATAAGAACCTTAGCTTAGGCTCAGATTTAGTATATCTGGAAAAGCATGACCTGCAGTTTATTTTCGTCCCTCAGGGTTACTTGTGTCCTATCAGTCACGTAGACCTCAATAAATTACACACAAGTATATTTCTCTCATCAACCCATTCGAATGGTACGCAACACAACCAAAGAAAAAATTTTTGGGTTCTCAAAAGCGGGACCAGTGGGACCTCAAAAAATAGAAAAAAAATTTTCAGGGATGTGAGTAAAATGAGTATTTTCTGAACCGCCTCATCGAGCTGAATCGATTGATACCAAAATCAGCTCTGTATCTTCAAAGATTGATCTAACTCGGACTGGAGGATAACGGAAAAAACCCAAAAATTAAGCTAATTTCTATAAAGCAACTTGCGTCGGGAGATTAGTTTATTGTTACGAGCCCACGGGGATCCCGTTTTCGACCAAAGAAAGATGGCCTTAATTTCCCTTACCGAGCTGTCTTGTGCAAGCTTTCAATTTCAATAACAACAATCCCATGAGACGTTCCCATTTGCCGGATTCAGGATTCATACCTCATCTACTCGTTCCGCGGTTGTCGCTTTCAGGATGCCCACCTCAACTCCCGTTCCGTTTTTGTCGGCTTCAAGATGCCCGCCTCATCTACCCGTTCCGCAATTGTCGGCTTCAGGATGCCTGTTATATTTACTTGTGAATTGAGCGATAGCCGGGGGGTGACCCACTTGGCTCATCGTGTTTGTACGTCACGAGTCGGCCAGAGCAATCTATTTTCTAACTTTATCTCGAACGACATTCGCTGGGACATCTGTAGCCATCGCCTTGTGTCTGTGCCATTTACAGTGCCGGCGGTAGGATCCCGCTATCCATCCATCCATTTTTGAACTTTCCCCAGTATTTGCAGTAATTTCCCACAATTTTAACCTATTTGTGGCAATTTTACAAAATTGTCCATTAATTTGCCAAATTTCGCGGTCTTCGGGGGTGCGAAACATTAGGGATACCTCATATCAACGTTCGCAGAGGCCACCTCACATACTAACGGCGGCCCTGCTCATTTACCGTGTGGTGTGCCCGGCCAATGGCCCCTCCAGTTTCGAAGCTTAAATTTTGCGTGCCTCGAAGTCAAATTGACTTCCCTGATTACGACCGTTAAACACTTGTTTATTCCATAACTACCCTATTACAGCTCTTTTTGTCTTTAAAATCTATCAATATTTTTCCAGTGAACTTATTCAAATTTAACCAAATTTCATCAAAGTCCTCAGTTCACACCCTATTTCAAACGAAAATGTTCAATTTGGCAACATTTTCCTTTTGGATACCGTCCCCCGAAACATGTTTTCGCTTCGCTGGGAAAACGACAATCAATTACTTTCGTTGCTTCTACAGTATACTTGCAATGATTCGTATGATCCAATATCAAAAATAGACATTAGTTACGTATAATTTGCAATATTTAGAGAAAAAAAACACATTTCAAACTTAAAAATAACACATTTTATGGCCGAGGATCGGGGGACCGAGGGGTATTGTCTTGAAGAGGCCACCTGAAATAATCAAAACCGAAGTACAAGGGAATGGCTCCGTTTCATTTGCACGGCTTGCATCTATTGATTTGGGCTTAATGGTATCCCCAACATGGCCCATTTGGGGCAAGCTATGCAACATGATGTAACAGTTTGCCGAATGACAACCAACTTTATTCTTAGCACAGAACTGCCCATAGTCGAACAATTCATTTGGAAAAACCAAATTTGCCAATTCTGGAGACGCCTCGTACTAACTTGGTTCCGTTCGCGGAGCGCTGAAGCTCCTGTACATTCGAACACGTGCAATCCGAGTGAGATTGATTTAAGAACCTAAAATTTGGGAGAAACCTCTAACGCCATATTAAAGGGTCTCCGCAGACAGGGGTGTCGCAAGAAGGCTTGCGGGAACGGCCGGCCCAACGTGGGAAATACATTTACGGGGTCATAACAAAATGAATGCCAGCTTATGGACCATTTCGGAATTAGGGGCCAAAGCTGTCCACAGATATTTCGCCTCGCTACAAACAGCTATTGCAAATGGATGTTCCCATCTCCTCATTTATTTTCAATTTCACTTAGTTTCCCGGCTTCTCAGAGTGACACGAAGGCAGAGAATCCTCTGGACGACAAACGTTCTCGACGCTAGTGTCCAACTCATGGCTCATCGCGAGGTCTTGCTGCAACAACCATTGAATGCCACAGAGAAAGGCTCTCGTTTCTTTTCGCATTTCGCACCGTCGCTCATCTATTTTCCCGGTTTCTTCTGCGCTACTGGTTATTCAAAATTTCAGCCATTTTCTCGTTCGACTGTAATTAGTGTTGTCCGAGTAAAAACTCAAACTGCTGATGCAATCGGATGGTCAACATTTTTCGCCGCCCCAATATTCCGCCATTTTTCCACTGCCGAGGGCGTTAAAGTTTTCGGCTCTCCTCTGGACGCGCGTATGGAAACTGGATTGCACCGTGAAAACCTCCCGGAGTTAAAATGCATCAGCCAAATATTAAAATCGCGGTGTGTATAAGTTACGAGGCTCGGCTACGAATCCGCCTGAATTAGCCGTACCAAGCCAAATCCTTGGCATCAACCTGGCGGGCAACCTAAAACAGATTCATGATCCTACTACTGTGAATATACTTCGCAAGGACCCCACTAAGGCTCAACGTTGCCGCTAATTTTCATTTTCAAGACATATCAATAGCGGTGATTTCAGTTTAAATCGTATGAAAGACCTTTCTTAGCGTTGGCATGGCTTGCTCCTGGTCAATAACGCTTGATGGGAAAAAGTTAGACCCAAAATATCATAATTATGAGGACAATCATTTTGGAGAGTGTCTGAGAAGGGCTTATCAATACTCCATCAATTCCAAAATTATACAACTTGAGTCGCCTTTGGCAAATAAGACGGGTCACCATTTCGTCAAATGCCCTTCAGATAGCAGTGAGGCTGCGTTTGGTCGGGGGCCCCAAATTGTTGCCAACCTAGAATTTTGCACCCAGCTTCGTTTTGTTTCCAATAAGCCTTTCGGCCGGGGGGCCCGGGTGAACTTATTAACCGAAATTCGGTTATGCCGTTGGAGTAACAACACGAAGATAGAAGACACGAGACATCCCGGTCCCAGAAAATAATTGACACAAACACAACGAAAAAAACAACACAACATCAACAATAAGATTTTTCCATGTTATAGTATTTGGTTTTGATCCATTGTTTCAATAATTTTTGTTTGTTTCTCCTCAAATTGTCGCCTTTTTCATGGACGTTTTAGGGACTTGCCCCATGCGGCTGAAGAAATGATATAATTCAAAAATTATAGAAAACAGAGAAGAAGTTAATTTGTCATTGCATTCCCGATATTTACGGCGTTCAACACAATCAATACATTATTATTATTATTGAAATGAAGCTAGAGACACAGAGAGAGACACTACAATGTTCGTCGTCGCTCGTACAAGACTGACTAAACAGAGCACAGACAGAGCTCTCTCTATAGTTGTGTCGTTTCACTCTCTCTAGTTGTGTCGCTGCACTCTCTCTAGTTGGAGCACTGCACACTCTCTCTCTAGTTGTGTCGTTTCACTCTCTGTAGTAGTGTCAAAGCGACGCTCCGTAGTTGTGTCATTCACCTCTCTCTAGGCTTGACATTGGCAACGTCGGGGGGATACAAAGGCTCGCTCGAAAACATCGGGGCCTAGGGGACTCCTCTGCTACGAGACAGAGCCCGGGCAACGTCCCCCCGGTCGCTTGCTCCTAATGCTGGAGTGGAGTAGACGGTACCCCCCCAGGCACCCCGTGTACGCTATTCGATAGCCTTGTCGCGATAAAAACAGTTTTGTGCCATAAACAAGAAGTTAATACTAATATTGTGTTGTGGAATAAACACATACACAAAACACGACAACGAAATATTCGTGAGTAGACGACGCGAACAGTGCTTATCTCCAACAATAAACACAACAGCGAATGTGGATAGATGTCGAACTGCAAGCAGCAAAGCTTGAGAGGCGAAGAGGACTCCCTCTATACAGAGACCTGCGGGTACGCTCTTGCCCATTACTAGCGGGCCAAACAGCCGCGCCCCAAAGCTCCGGGAAGACCTAAAGGGCCGCAGCGGACCAAAAAATTGCAGCTCTGATCCTGCCCAACCTCCATTTCGTGGGAGCCGGGCCGGCCCGACCTCCATTTCCTGAGAGCTGGGCCGGCCCGGCCCGACCCGACCTCCATTTCCTGAGAGCTGGGCCGGCCCGGCCCGACCCGACCTCCATTTCCTGAGAGCTGGGCGGGCCCGGCCCGACCCGACCTCCATTTCCTGAGAGCTGGGCCGGCCCGGCCCGACCCGACCTCCATTTCCTGAGAGCTGGGCCGGCCCGGCCCGACCCGACCTCCATTTCCTGAGAGCTGGGCCGGCCCGGCCCGACCCGACCTCCATTTCCTGAGAGCTGGCCCGGCCCGCCCCGACCTCCATTTCCTGAGAGCTGGGCCGGCCCGGCCCGACCCGACCTCCATTTCCTGAGAGCTGGGCCGGCCCCGCCCGACCCGACCTCCATTTCCTGAGAGCTGGGCCGGCCCGGCCCGACCCGACCTCCATTTCCTGAGAGCTGGGCCGGCCCGGCCCGACCCGACCTCCATTTCCTGAGAGCTGGGCCGGCCCGGCCCGACCCGACCTCCATTTCCTGAGAGCTGGGCCGGCCGGCCCGACCCGACCTCCATTTCCCTGAGAGCTGGGCCGGCCCGGCCCGACCCGACCTCCATTTCCTGAGAGCTGGGCCGGCCCGGCCCGACCCGACCTCCATTTCCTGAGAGCTGTGCCGTGCCTGACAGACCCGACCTCCATTTCCTGAGAGCTGGGCCGGCCCGGCCCGACCCGACCTCCATTTCCTGAGAGCTGGGCCGCCCTGGCCGACCCGACCTCCATTTCCTGAGAGCTGGGCCGGCCCGGCCCGACCCGACCTCCATTTCCTGAGAGCTGGGCCGGCCCGGCCCGACCCGACCTCCATTTCCTGAGAGCTGGGCCGGCCCGGCCCGACCCGACCTCCATTTCCTGAGAGCTGGGCCGGCCCGGCCCGACCCGACCTCCAATTCCTGAGAGCTGGGCAGGCCGGCCCGACCCGACCTCCATTTCCTGAGAGCTGGGCCGGCCCGGCCCGACCCGACCTCCATTTCCTGAGAGCTGGGCCGGCCCGGCCCGACCCGACCTCCATTTCCTGAGAGCTGGGCCGGCCCGGCCCGACCCGACCTCCATTTCCTGAGAGCTGGGCCGGCCCGGCCGACCCGACGTCCCTTTCCTGAGAGCTGGGCCGGCCCGGCCCGACCCGACCTCCATTTCCTGAGAGCTGGGCCGGCCCGGCCCGACCCGACCTCCATTTCCTGAGAGCTGGGCCGGCCCGGCCCGACCCGACCTCCATTTCCTGAGAGCTGGGCCGGCCCGGCCCGACCCGACCTCCATTTCCTGAGAGCTGGGCCGGCCCGGCCCGACCCGACCTCCATTTCCTGAGAGCTGGGCCGGCCCGGCCCGACCCGACCTCCATTTCCTGAGAGCTGGGCCGGCCCGGCCCGACCTCAATTTCCTAAGAGCTGGGCCGGCCCGGCCCGACCTCAATTTCCTAAGAGCTGGGCCGGCCCGACCTCCATTTCCTGAGAGCCGGGCCGGTCGGACCTCCATTTCCAAAGGCCGGGCTCAAAAAGTTGCAGGTCTGGGCAGGGCCGACCGCCATTTCCAAAGGGCCGGATCGAGCCCAATATTTTCGTCCCGTTCCCACGCCAACGGCACACAGGCAAAAATGACGACATTGTGTTCAAACACAGTTGGAAAGGAGAGATCAGTCACCATAGCCAGCACAGAAATTAAGCATTACCAAATTATAAAAAAATTTATACAGCCAGTAATGCAATAAAAATAGTGCGTTTAGACCCAGTGTAAAAGGAAGTACCCCTTAGGAAAAACCTTCCACTGTTTCATCTTAAAAATAAATGTAATTTATGTACAATTTTGGCCTCAGGAAATTCCTTAGCCATGTCAGGAAAATTTTACGAAACATTCAGGATTGATTCCTGAATGATTAAAGATGCAATGAACCAAAAGCCGACTGCGGTCTGAGATTTAAAAAATGGCTGGCGATGGCTTTTTCTGAAAAAATAGCTTTGTTGCCTGAGGCTTTCCATCTCTGGTCGTTTTATGAAATCCATTGACCAAGCTACTTGCTTTCCTTGACACAAACCTGATCGCTAAAAGTTCGAAGATACTGGGCAGTTGCTTTTCTCAAGTCTTCGAACACTTTGGAATGAAATCGGGCAAATAGGAATTCCCAAAAGCGACCCCACCTAGTGGGAACAAAGCCCGACGATGGTTCGTGAAAGGGTCAAAACTTCCTGAGATGGCAAAGAATTTCCTGAATTTATTTTTAAGAGGGACGCAAAATTTCCAGTGGGACTTCCAGTGACACCGGGTCTTTCTCTAATAAGAAACAGTGGACTAGCTTTACTGTTAAGGCTTCAATTTCAATCTTTGAACTGCAGAAAATGAAAAATAATACGAAAACGATCAACGGGACGGGCTAAGGATTAGCCAGCCACGGGCGTTGGCAAAAAATATGGCCACGCGTTTATATTCATTTTGCTGCAACCCCGTTAGTTAATTTTTGATATTTCCCAGTCCAAAGGCCCACCTTCTTGTGACCCCCCTGTAGCCTGCCTTCCAATCTTGGCCCAACTGGCTTCGAACGTTTGCTCATAGCCCAACTGTTTGTCGACGAACAATGCCGCTACACGGACGAACTTTGGCTTATGGATAGCTCCGTTTAACCAGTCCCGTCACTTGAGTCTTACCTCAATCACTCGGCTCTGGAATCGTCATGGTGATAGCTGGCTGTGTTGAGCGAGCTACGATACATGCGTCGTTACGCGTTAATAACCACAAGCCATAGGCTTCGGATCCAGCTCCCCAATATGAGCATACCCTTCCGATGCCCACAGAGCCGACCCACACATCGCTTATGACCTAATCATCTTCACGGCTGCTGCTTTTTAACAGAATAATCTAGCGTTTCAGCCAATATATTCCTGATCAGCATGACTCAGCCCGTGCTGTTCGCGCCTGGAATGCTGATGACTCAGTGTTTGGCTATGCCAAAGCGGGCAATAGATACGGCAGTCACTCGATGACGTTAAAGAATGTTAGAATCGTTCATGCTCGCAAATCCCGGAGGAACCGGGGGTATTCCCAATATTTTCGCGATAAATTCTACAATACCCCCTAATACTAAGAGAAGGATTCAGGCCAATGCAATCGTCGATGCCTCATATTAGCTCGAAAACAGAGAAGCAAAAGGGGGTGAAAAGATCCACGAGTGATCATACATTGGACCAGCCGGGATTCGAACTCGGAACTCTAGCTTGCAAGACTAGCGCGCTGCCATTACACCACAGGCCCCGATCACAACGTGTTCAGCTACGCCATATATCCTAGCGTAGTGAGATGCTACATGGGGCACCTTTATCAAGCGCCCAACTTGAATCGATTCATGCTTTCTGTTCTTCTTTAAGTTCGAATATAGCGTACTGAAGCCTTAACAGTGATGAGACACGAATAAGGCCTTCGTCGTGGAGGACAACAAAAATCCAACACGAGGGTGGCTGCAACGCTTGACTTCAGCCACCGCCAGAGGTTAAATCGAAGGGGCAACTCCATCACTCCCATGAGCATGCATTCACTGAATATCCATGATCCATTCAGACCCTATCCAGGATGAACGAAGCATACGTTTGGGCTCACATTCGTTTTCATGTTTTACTTCGCTATATTTCGTGCTAAGGTAAAATCTTGTGACTGAATCCTGCCAAGGTTATATCTTGCGACTGAATCGCTTTCTCGTTATCTGCGAATCAGTCTATCTGGACTTTACCAACAAAGAAGACATTTATTTATTTATCGTTGAATTGCTCTTTGTTATGCTTTTTTTTATTATTTTTTCTATTTTTAATCCGATTTTACAAATGCATACGAACTTTACATTCGGAAGTAATTCTTGTGACAGTTCAACGACAGTCGTCGACGTAGCTCTGATTGGTTAGTCGGCAATCAGCCAATCAGCGACGGCCCTGTCAGTGTCACGTTGCTATTGGTCAACGCATTATGCAATCAGCGTACAACGGACGAACCACCAATCACAGCTGGGCTTCAATGTTGATTCGCTTACGCTGAAAACTACCCCAATCAACAAAACAACTATTCGTGGCAACAGCAATAAGAACTACAACCGAATGGTCCGAAGCCAACCAAGTTAGGCCAACGCTGTTGTCAACTCTGGGACGCGGGGCAGGCAGTGGGAGATGCAGGATGTTAAGAACGCGGCACCCCCCTGAGGTGCCGCCGCATGCACATCTCGAGTAAGAGAAATATGTTCGAGCGCATTGAGCGGCCACTATGAGGCAACATCGTCGAAAATGGAAAATTTTTTAGCCGATATTTTGATTCGGGAGTGGTGTTCGACATTCGACACTGCAATTCCCCTCTTTATTCGCCTTTATGGGAAGGTAGTCCTAAAATTATGCGGCGTATAGCGCATATGCACCTAGAAACCCAAATTTAGAGGCTCCCCGGCTCCAGCTATTTATATTTGTCGTCAACCACTGACCGGTCGATATCAGTAGATAATAGATGCAGAGCTTGATTTACGCTATTAAATGACTTTTTAAACCGAGTTGCGTTCACATACGTTGCTCGAATACCCGAAATATTTGTGTATTGAACCCCGGCGGTAGGGATGAAAGTAGCGTATGCAAACCACTGAGCTATGAAGGAGCTGTTTCTCGGCTTTTTATAGGACCTTGCAAAACGAGTGAATAAGTTCACGGCTTCGGCATAAACTGGGTTAGCACAAAACTTCGAATATACATTGGTACAATTGCCGGAGTCGGGTTATTAAAGCGATTGACTAATATTAACCAAAGGCGATGAACGTGGATCCAACGGCTCCCTCAGAATTTTGCTACAAGTAGGCCGAGTGAGCAGTTAAGCACCAATTTATTGAGTATATTCTTTTAAAATTCGAAGTACTACTTTTTGAAATTTCAAACAATTCTTATTAGGAATTATATCTGGCGGTTCAGAAAATATTCATTTTTACCCATATCCGTGACAAGATTTTTTTCGATTTTTTGAAGTCCTAATGGTCTCCTATGAGATCGCTGGATCCGCCTACCAACTGAAGAAGTCTTGGGTCTTACCACATTTATGCAACAAAAATATGAAGCTAGCACAGAGCAAAATGTGAATTACGCTTATTCAGTAAGCGTTACAAACAGGCCGCCAGGTATTTGAGTATTCGTTGTCACACAGTAAATAGGAACTACAGCCTAAAGAGCATTGTGGTTTTACACGAAACCGTGCAGTGGACAAAAACGTTTTGTGCACAATAAAAAATTTAGATTTTGGAAAAATATAGATCATATAAACATTTTGGAAAGGTCCGCTGCTGTACTGCTGGACACGAAAAGTCGTTAGATCGTTTTGCAGCTCGCCGGTGTACACGGATATTTTTACTCCAGGATATTTTTACTCCCCAGTAAAAATATCCTAGGATATTTTTACTCCCTCCAGGATATTTTTACTCCCCAGTAAAATGTTCTAAAAATCTTTACTTCCTCTAGAAAAAGTATTTCCTATACCATTTCTATGGTGTATATACCGTTCATACTTTCTTTTTATTTCAGGTTTATAGTGATTTGTGACAAATGTTATAAAATGTTTAAATCTAAAACTAATAAACACATCAGTTTTAACGATGTTCGTAACTATATTACCAACGGACGATATCCACTCGGCATGTTAGATAAAGGCCAGCGTGCTAACTTTCGTCGACAGTGCAAACAGTACTGTGTCCGCAACGGTCAACTATTTTATAACAAAAATCTGAAAATTGCCGGATCAGAAAATAAAATCGTCGCTGTTCAGGTGGTCACAGACATCGCAGAACAAAAACAATTGATACAAACATTCCATTCTGGTCAAGATAATAGCTTGGAGTCTGAAGCATTGAGTGGACATCGGGGGCGGGACAGTATGCTGGACTTGGTTACTAAACGTTACTATTGGCACGACATGAAAACTGACATACAGCAGTGCATCAAATCATGCGACCGTTGCCAGCGAGTGAACCCGAAGTTCGATACCTCTAAGCCAGAATTACACTCCATTCCGATTAAGTCAGCAGTGATGCAGCAAGTGGGGGTCGACCTCATCACAATGCCTGAGGCCTTGGGGTATAAGTACATTTTTGTATTAGTTGATTACTTTTCTAAATGGGCGGAGGCGACTCCACTTGTGAATAAAACAGCAATTTCTGTAGCTGGCGCTATATTCATTTCATACCATATTGCAATAACATTTATTCGTGTTTTAGTATACAGTGTTATGTTTATGCTTTTGATTTTTGCTCTGTAAGTATATGTAAGTTTTATAAAACAATTTTATGACTATGGGTTGCGTTAATCAATGCAATTTTGAGCGTATCGCTGCTGCTTTATGATTGGGAACTGAAATGAAATACATGCCATATGCCATCAACATAACATCAAATCGAAACGTGTAATCTAAATATAGAAGGGGAGTAAAAATATCCTGGGGGGAGTAAAAATATCCTAGGATATTTTTACTGGGGAGTATAAATATCCGGGGAGTAAAAATATCCTGTTACACCGGCCAAAGAAAAATCCGGCCGGTGTCCAACACAACTGATAAATACCTCCAAAAACGTTACATTCATGCTGTTTTCTTAACAAATTTACAGTTAAAGCAAAAGGCCCTGGAGAAAATGTCGATGATAGTGTTGCACAAAGGCCAGTAAAATTTTGAGTCGGCAAAAAATGAATTATAACGGTTCTTATTACGATACGAATTTGATACTGGCAAACGCTCCTTCGGCATTTGTTTGAAAAGTTGCAGGTTTGGCCATTAGCACAATGAAGTCACTGATTAAAGTTACGAATCCCACATTCAGATAAGCAACTACCAGGTGTTTAACGTTAATGCATCTCAGTTTAAAATATATTTTTAAATACGACTGGACTTTCACAGCATTGATCTACAGTCGGCTGATGCTATTGAAGGTCACCGACGGAGATACCCCGCCAAGTTTAGTAGGACACCAACCGAAACTGGGTAGGGGCGCTGCTACCCAATGTTCTCGGGGAGACGAAACCCCAAACGTCACCGCCGCAATGTCTATGCCCAGGAAAAGTCCGACAATTCCATCTCATTCCATCGATAATGCACCAGAAATATTCTATTGCCCAAATATGGCTCAGGATAAGCTTGTACCAGGTCCAGAAACCAATGTAATAATAAAAACACAACACATCAAAGCTCAGACCCTCGTTCCCAAAAAGCCAACACAAATTTATTTTTTCATAAATTAACATCAATACATCAAAGCTCAGACCCTCGTGCCCACAAAGCCAACACAAAATAAATTTATTTTTCATAAATTAACATCAATACATCAAAGCTCAGACCCTCGTGCCCACAAAGCCAACACAAAATAAATTTTTCATAAATTAACATCAATTTAAAAAACAGTTACAAAGCTATTAACCTATTTTTTGATAAGTGCACACATTTCATGCGGCCAGCACATGCTTTGGAAAACGTTATGAGACACATCCTTGTGATTCCCTCAACCCAAACGAGAACATCCGTTAAAATCAGCACCACGGATTTACACCGGTTTATATATCTTGCTTAGAGCCGCAGACTCTATCCAATAATTGGGGATTGGTGCCTGAAGGACTATCGCCGAGATATTTTAGAGCCGTACGCCGCACGATAAACTGTGTTTGCAGCCAGCCTCGGAAATTGTGTAACCATATTTTGTAAAACAAAAAAATTTACGATTGCACGAGACGTCTAATATTACAACTTCATTTAATCAACGTAAGCTTTTTAAGGACAAGACGGATCGGACAGCTTATTCTGGGCAATGGAACCAATGCAAATGTCACCTCAAAAATACAAAATAGCGTTACATTGGCAAATTACATCGGTAGAATAATATCTTAAGCTCAATATCACTAACAGTATTAATTGCCATTTTCTAACTTTATACCGTTAGAAAAAAAGAATAGTTTAGAGTGGGGGGTTAGACCCCCGAGTTAGTACATGGCTCATATCGAGACCTTAGCATAGGCTAAGACTAAGGCTTAGTATATCGAGAACGGCACAGCATGTATTTCATTTCCGCCCCTAAAAGTTACATTGACCGGTAAATACATTCCAATTCGGAAACGTGACTTTGTCCTAAACCAACTCGTAGACGGCAGCCGGAGGACAAAAATGCCATCAAACTCTTCCTCACAAATTTATGAGCTAGAAACGGCAGCTGATATTGCGCCCATAATATTGACTGGACGATTTTTGTACTTCTTCGATATTTCCTTTTCAATCTGAAACAAAAACATATATAAACAAGCAGATCGTTTATGGCTCAACATAGAGTTCGGAATCAGAATAAGACGACTTCCCAATGCTATAAGGCGTAGCACAGCGGGAACACAAATACGACAGCAGGGGCGACTGGGTAGGCGCTTAATTCAAATCAAATTGCGACAAAGACATTGCTTGAAGCAATGACTCTGCCATTAGTCATTGAAACACACGCGCATTGCTTGGCGTTTGTGTTTATCATAACATACACTATTCGCCAGAAATGAGTGCTGTTCGCTCCATGTTCGCTCGGCAAATGCAAAAATTTGTTCGAAATCTGTGCCAAATTTGGAACGGTTTTTCAAATTTGTCCCAGAGCTGTTCAAAGTTTGTTCGGGTATCGTTCGAGAATAGGTAAATTTTGTTTGATGATCGTTCGAAAGGCACCACTCATTTCTGGCATGTATTGTGTTTTCAGGGAACTCATCAGCAGTAGTAGAACAAAATTTGAAGAAAAAGCCGTCACAGGACTTTGAGTGCAATAAATAATGTTTTTTTAGATTGGAAAAGTGGATAAGTTCGGTTGTTGAGACCTCGACGCATACTTTTTATCATATCGATTCAGCAGCTACAAGACCAATATTTTTAACGTTAAAAACCAAATTAACTATTATTAATGAACTCATTTTGAAAAGTAGTGCCATACACGATTTGTAAGTAATACAAAAATATCCCCCAAAAGAGAACAATACTTCCAAAATATAATGAAAAAATATAATAGCTTTTCAAAATGCTTTCTCAAATACGTTTAGTTGTACGCAAAACCGGATTCAAACCTGTTTTTGTAGCTCCTTCGTTCGTTTAATCGCCAACTGAAGACTCGGCTGCAACTGCGCCGCTTCGTTTTCGAGCTCGGCTTGTCGCTCGGCCATCAATGTCCCAAGCCGCTCGTACTTTTCCTGTTGTGATCGTTTGTGTTCGAGATCGGACGTCAACTGTTCCAGGTATCTGAAACATACGCAAAAATCACAATTATATTTTTTGCAAACCGTTGAAGACATAAATTTCATAAAACGGAAGACTGCAAAGTTTTGTGTCAAAAGTTATTATTATTACTGCCAATAAACTGGCAGCTGACAGTGAAGATAGATTATTGTTCAACGTATCGTGCTATCAATTAGTCTTTTTCATATAAGTGGTTCTTCGCTAATAGCAAACAAGAACAATGATAAATGCGGCGAATGTAACTTTTAGGGGCGGAAGTAAAATTCATGCTATGCCGTCCACCATGTACTTAGCCTAAGATAACTTCTCGATATGGGCCATATACTAAGCTTCAGTCGGGGGGGGGGCGGGGGGGGGGCGGTGCACCCTCTGGAACTTCGCACTAAGCTGTTTTTTTCGAACGAAAAATGAAATGCTACAATGAAGCCGATACTAAAATAAGCTCACGTTTTTGCTTCAAATAGTACAAATTCTTGGAGCATTTGAAATCGACTTCCTACTACACAGCATAATACAGTTTACCAGTATTTTCTGCTAAAATAATAGAAAGTTTTTTATTGAAATATTTTTTCTTTCAATGCAGTTTTCGCCAACTATTAAATGTCTGCAAAAACTACAACTTTGTAGCAAATATTTTTCGACAGGACCCAATAGCATCAGTGTTGTTATCGTTGCCCGCGATAAACGGATCACCAATAGGACAGTCGCAAAAATCAGACTCCTGATCCACTTGCTCCCAACCAAAGAATAAGAATGCCCCGTTTGGAAGCAGAAAACATTTTACACAGTAGAGTGATAATATGTCACAAAACTGGGCTGACACTCTTAAGAATCTTAAAACTGCAACTGGAATTTCTAACAAAATGATACCACCGCCCAATTAACTCAGCCAAACTGAACAATTTCAGGATGTCACTCACCGTTTCGATCCACGTATTTTGAACAAATGCTGCTTGTACGGGTCGCGAAACCCCGCAATAATTTCGTCCACGCGGCTGTGAAGCGAGTCCAATTCATGTTCAGGACGATCGAGTCCAGTTGGCATAGTCTGGTTGACGAGAAAATCAGCTGGATGTGGATGTCGAACGGCGTGTAATCGCATTCGCAAAAAAGTTGCAAGCTGGAAAAAATATATAATTCTTAATGAGAGCGATCTGGACAGATGAAAATTTGTTTCCAGTGGTCGGTGGTATATTTCCCGTTGTTTTCGTATGCTTAGTGATTTCCTGTTTTTGATATTAAATTTCTCATTGTATACCATCTTTCTATCAATATACGACTTATAATATCATTGTTTAATTACAAAATTAATCCAAAACACTTTTTGGCAGCGTTACTTTTCTGGAAAAGTTCTGGCAAATAGTTTACATACATTTTCGATATTCCTCTTTGAAACGTTTGACGTCACAATGTTTATGTCATCACAGTTGTGGACAAACACTAAACACCGAGCAGCCACCTCCGGCAACGACCTAGACGTGACTATGCGTTTACGCTACGCATATAAATAGCAATGAACGGACTGGATTACTGGGCTATGCAAATTGGGGGCTCTGCCTTTTCAAGTGCCCCATGACAAAAGCGGGTATGGTCGGTTTGTGCCCCCTGGCGAAATTTTGGGCTCCCCTAGTTCATCACCTCTGGCACAAGTCTTCGCACCTCCCCACCCCCTTTCGGTAAAAGCAGCCCCAGCTGACAAAAAATTACCAAATTTCTTACTAAAATTTCAAGTGTAAGGTCAAGATGTCATTCATATTATAAAAATTTGTGTAAAAACCTCTTTTATTCTCTATCAGGAGTGATTTTAAAGCATTGCTCACAAAGTAGATTCAATGTTGACAAGAATTATTCTTAAATTTCTTACTAAAATTTCAAGTTTAAGGTCAAGATGTCATTCATTTTATACAAATTTGCGTAAAAACCTCTTTTATTCTCTATCAGAAGTGATTTTTAAGCATTGCTCACAAAGTAGATTCAATGTTGACAAGAATTATTCTTAAATTTCTTACTAAAATTTCAAGTATAAGGTCAAGATGTCATTCAAATTATAAAAATTTGCGTAAAAACCTCTTTTATTCTCTATCAGAAGTGATTTTTAAGCATTGCTCACAAAGTAGATTCAATGTTGACAAGAATTATTCTTAAATTTCAAGTTTAAGGTCAAGATGTCATTCATTTTATACAAATTTGCGTAAAAACCTCTTTTACTCTCTATCAGAAGTGATTTTTAAACATTGCCCACAAAGGATTCAATTTTGACAAGAATTATTCTTAAATTTCTTACTAAAATTTCAAGTATAAGGTCAAGATGTCATTCATATTATAAAAATTTGCGTAAAAACCTCTTTTATTCTCTATCAGGAGTGATTTTAAAGCATTGCTCACAAAGTAGATTCAATGTTGACAAGAATTATTCTTAAATTTCTTACTAAAATTGCAAGTATAAGGTCAATATGTCATTCATATTATAAAAATTTGCGTAAAAACCTCTTTTATTCTCTATCAGAAGTGATTTTAAAGCATTGCCCATAAAGTAGATTCAATGTTGACAAGAATTATTCTTAAATTTCTTACTAAAATTTCAAGTTTAAGGTCAAGATGTCATTCATTTTATAAAAATTTGCGTAAAAACCTCTTTTATTCTCTATCAAAAGTGAATTTTAAGCATTGTCTACAAATTAGATTCAATTTTGACAAGAGTAATTCTTAAATTTTGAAGTCCCCATGGTTCATGCCCCCCCCGGGAAAATTTTCAGCGAATGGAGATCCCAAGATAACGATGAACTATTCTGGCTCACAAACTGCTGTTTAGCTATAATACGCTGGGTCCATTCATTGTACCTGTCCGGTCAGAAAGCAATAAAAGAGTTTAGGTGGTGATAGTCAAACGACACGTTTAGTGAAGACGTCAACATTGGAAGATGAAAATGCAAAATATAGTCTGCGTAACCAGAGAAGTTCTTGGAACGATGAACCGATATATAATATACGCTGTGTACTGCCGAACTAATAAGAAATACGGATAGAATGGTAGCATTATTACCTCAATCAGGTCACAAAGAAAAAGTTTTTGAGTTTCCGGATGTTCGAGGACACTCAATGCCTTGTCTCCATGAGCAATCATATCTGAAAAGAACATTGTCCGTAAGCCTATGCTGTACACGAACAATTCAAACGCAACCTACCAACATTATATCTATCGGCGTCAGGCGATTGCTAATTTTCGTTTCAAGCGTCCGGGTTTACATTTTGTAGTACCCCTCATTTTTTGGTCTGGCCCCTACGAGATGAAATTACACCTTATAATGCCGCGAATAGATAAATTTACAAACTTTCTACTTCGTGTCGGTTTTGCGAGACTTTGGGATGCAAATTATTGCAGTCGCATAAACACACAGCTAAATGCACAATATTGTAGTCTATTTGAATAAAAAAATTGCGAAAATCCATCAACCCAGTTATGACTCTACAGACA
The DNA here is from genome assembly GCA_030248225.1 of Trileptium ribeirensis. Classification (NCBI taxonomy): domain Eukaryota; kingdom Metazoa; phylum Nematoda; class Enoplea; order Enoplida; family Thoracostomopsidae; genus Trileptium; species Trileptium ribeirensis. The sequence continues at coordinate 34,581 of JASANE010007048.1, forward strand.
GAGGAAATAATTTTCCAAAATGAGTGTTGGGCCTTTCGTGCACTAAATTAAAGAAATTAAGTTTATAAATTTTTTATTAAGTCCACAGCTTTATAGAAAAAAAAATAACCCATTATACTATTTACAGCAACTATTTGGTTCCTTAAGTGTGCCTTTTACTACATTGCCAATATTCCAGCTGAAGGTACGATTCCAACGGTAGCACTAATTTTCATTCGTTTCTGAATTATGTATTGTGGCGGCTAGTATAGCAACATTTATATTTTATACTAGGCGCACCAGGCGGAGAATACCCAACTACCGTAAAATTGTATTTTAATGCATGAAAAAACAAAGAATCAAAAATAAAACAAAAACTAAAATCAGATCCTAGAAACTGAATGATTTCAGTACACACCAGATCTGTACGTGTACTGTTCGTTCAATGCTCGTCCGAGATTTGTTCGAAAAATTCAAAATTTAACCCAACCCTACAGCCCATTCAAAAATATATTATGAGCCACCGCTGCAGCGTAAATAATGACAACAGAGGTACATCGCTTACGCGTGGCAAGCATAAGATTTTGTCCAGAGGATCTTAGGCTTCGCTACACATCATCTGCATATACATTGAGGCTGCTCTACAAAATGAACCCAATATCATCTACATAGCTTGAACGGTTCAAAAGATACTGTCAATTTCGTGTATTTTGGGTCTTTTGGACTCTATTAAAAGCCCCTTTGACCCTAATCATTTTGCCAAATGCTTTATATACAGCTTTATAGAACCTTAACTGCTCCATAAAATGAACCTGATTAGGCCGACATATCTGCACCGATTGCTTAGATACAGCCAAGAATATATTTTGTTGGACCCTGTTTTGACCCGATCTGAGCTTTTCCACCCTCTTTTAGACTTGAAAGCGTTGGAATCAGTTTTTTGCATCTAACTAATGGGCACAAATATAGATTTTAAGCTTTCGAGTGAGCTATCGCGCGAGTCAATCGGCCAAGAAAAGGTTGACGTTATAAGTGTTACCCAAAGAATACAGTGAAACGAATACCGTCTAAATTTACCACTCTGGCCAATGAAAATTCTTCGCTACGCTCGTTTCATTCCCAACTCCGAATTCAATTATCAATATATTAAGCTGGTAACCTTCAGCTCGGACATAGCTAAAAGTTGTAAAAAACACAACTAGGGGACTGACTGTATCTTTGAGGCAAAATAGTATAGTGGGTTACTTTCTTTTCTATAAATCTGTGAATCTGATACAAACACTGCACAATTGTAAAAATTTAGCACAGTAAAGGCCCAACTGGCATTATTTCGTTTTTGCTTATAGTTGGTTGTTCGAATAAAATTTCACCGTAGTTGGGATTTGGCCGACTAAAGCGCTTTGTATGTATAGTTCAACGCTAACTGAACAAACTCATAAAGGTAACGTCCGGCTCGAACATTTGAATTTATGTGGATTATTAATATTATTTATACGAGCAATGTCGTTATGACCATTTAAGACATAAATCGGGCAGGCGAGTGTCATACTTACGAAGATTACCATCCTGAGCAGGTAATATTCATTACGAACATCTTTAGCACTTGTAGTTGCCCTGAATGACTAGCCAGCTCCAGGTTTGATTCTCATACAATCAGCTCAAACATTATACTTTCGTTAGCAAAAAAATCTGAGTTAGTAGTGCTCTGTGCACGTTCTGCTACCTTCAAAAATAATCACTGAAACTGCACATCGGCACTTCTTCTGAACAAAAATATTCATTTGTACCAATCTCTTAGCATCAACAGCATCAACCGAACCTCTCCGCAACCGCGCCTTCGGCATTCTCACTCAGCATCAAAAATAAGCACTGCAACAGCACGTCGGCATAACTTCTGAACAAAGACCCTCATTATATATACCTCTCGGCGGAACAGCATCAGCCGCACACTCTCCGCGACCGTCGGCTTCGTCATTGTCACTAACAAGACAAATGCCGTCGGTTCCCGTATCTTCACCATCGTCAAAGCCAAAGTCGATTTGTTGATCGTCGCCTGCTCCAAAATCAATCTCACCATCGCCGAAATCAATTGTAGCCTGAAAAAATTCAAATAAGGCTTTTGTAAAAATAGCGCTGTAAGATGTTTTGTCCCGCCCCCAGTTTTAGTTCAAACCGGCGACTACTCGGTGAAGACCTCAAAGAAACACGTTAGAAAATTGAAGACTGAAAGCGACAAAAAATGATTTTCCTAGTACGTCTATTAAGTTGGAGAACAACGTTATATTTTCATCGAAACTTTAACAGCCAATTTAGTTAAAAAATAGTAGCTTGTCTCATCACAAAAACGGTGAATAGTGAATATTGAACATGTAATTTAGAGAGACGTACGCAACGATGTCATGTACATCAAATCACAGATCAAAAGGCCAAAATGCCAATAAAAGTGCCTGGGAAAAATATCTTTCTAGTGTCTAAGGTTTTATTTTTTTATTTACAATTATTGCAACTCAGTCCTAACAGCCGTAGCATTTAAATATCTCCCACTTCAGGTAGTCAATGATTACCCTCTTACCACATCATCAGGCTTCACTTCGGCAAGTACAGGATCGCTCATTTCAATCGAAGTTGGCTTAACTCCATATTTCCATTCGAAATACGTCGTGTCCCCATTTGCCAAAAGATACCTCAAAAACGCGAGAACCGTCGGTGCGGAATGTCCATCGCTAAAATAGTGTAAAATCAGTTTCAAACTAACGAAGGTCGTTAAAAGGCAAAAAAACCATGTTCCGGTTGTAGTAGCTTCGTATCAAAGCGACTAAGAACAAATCACAGCCACAACTTTGTTGGAAAACAAAAGCCTCAGCATAGAGTCATAAACTCGATATAACTACGGAGAATGACATATACCAATTTTTAAATAGACAACATATTTTGCGACAAATTATTGATTAGAATAAACTACACAAAACCTAAAATTATGGCGAATATTATACGTAACAATACAAGGAAAATTAAAATATAGCAACAGGCACCAACAATATACCTAGTAACAACACGAATCCACTAGGTAGCGAACGGAGATGGGCAAACATTGAATCTCATTACCCAGATAAGTAATCCTAGACAGTAAATATATCGCAAACTAAATAATATAAGCGCTTCCGCAAAAACTTATACTTTACTTTGTCATCTGACATTGTTGCCAAGTGCTCTATAGCGCTCGAAAGAAAGGAAACACGACGCCACACTTGAAGCCTACAAATTTAACACTCGACATTATGCGGCAAACCAAGGTAGCAGTCTGTACCGGTCGGGGTTGGTCAAATCGTTGTAATAATTTCTCAAGTTCAGAATTCGAAACGATCAGTGATATCATAAAAATTTGTCCAAAATTAAAAATATGCATTTCATAAGACCAACAATTATATAATTAAAATTTACCCGAGTAAAACAAATTTTCTAAAATTATCGTAATATTGTATAGCATCGTCCAACCGTTGGCTACGCTGACTGACCGTGGCCAAATAGTCCGGAAGTGAATCGGCCAACCTGGAAAGTTCAAGACGGATATGTTCACCCTGCAACAAAAATATAATTATCAGCGAGATATAGCTAAACTAAACTGTTGCAAAGGCACCACGACAATACAATTACTAAATTTTCACTAAACATAAATATACCACTCTTAGTATACTCGTTTAGCAATATTTATTAAGTATATTAATCTTAATACAGTCGGTTAGCGCTAATTTATGAATCAAGTCAATTCAAGGAGTAAAATAAGTTGGTTCCGTTCCGCCTAATTCTGCCGGAGCCGAAGATCCGGTATTCGATACGGATACGCCGAAATTTGACATATTTTTCTATTTCCAAATCAAAATTAACAAGAAAACTACAACTATTAGTACAACACTATTTTAGGCTCTATTTGTACGAGATAAAAGCAAAATTTTCTCAACCGCTGAGTGATAGCTTTGGATAAACAATTTCACACATGAATTAATTATAACTTAAATTCGTCTAGTTTGATAAGACCTATTAATTTAGCCTGCAGCCATTTCTCGATTTCACCTAAATAGATTTTAAGACGCAGGATGATAACGTCGGTAAGACAAAACATTAGCAATGAGACCGAACGATCAACGACAGTAGTTAAATCAATAGTTGGCTGATAATGCTTATGGTTAGAGGTGGTCTCTAGAAATAGATTGTGACCGATGCTACTAGAGGGAAAAATTGCCTTTAACGGCGAAGGAGAAAACTATGTGAAGGAAATGTGATGCAAATGAAGAACATATGGTTTTGGACGAGCGAATTTAGATTGCGATAGAAAACGCGGCATATCAAAAATGCCAAACCCCTGTTGCCCCACTAAACGTTAGCTTCCTAGTTTTGTTACGTATATATCGTTAAAGTAACAAAAAACCTATGGTAAATGAAGAGCCCAGTGCAAAAAGTACCAAATCGACATTTTCATGTTTTTGAGGAAATTTCAATTAAGTTTCGAGCGCTGGTAACCATAGTAGCTATTCCCACCAAAAATAATTTTATTTATTGGGACTAAAATAAACACAAAAAATACCGCACCAGATTCCACCAAATCTTTAGAACAGTATAACAAGGAGGAATTCAGGTAATTTGAGCAAAATCTAGCTAGGTTACCGAGAAATTTAAGAGTCAGATCAATATAGATGACCTTCAAACTGAGCATACAGCGTCAATGGAACATGGCTAACAACGTTATGGAAACAATTTTTGGATTATTCATCAATAAAAACAAGTTATTCTTCGAGACTACTAATGACGGCTTCACTTGAAAAATGATTTATGGACTCGCAAACAAACAAAAAATCGTGTTTGAAACTTACTCTAGCGAAAATCACTAATTCTTCTTTCACTAATACACTTTGTCTAAGTTAAAGACATTTCTGTTTCCGCAAGTCTTATTACTTTCATAATTCTAAAAAATACCGTATCGTTATTGTCTTATCGTATTCAGCGCTTATGAAAAGCCACCAGAGAAAAGGATGCTTTATAAATGCCTTATTATTATTATTACTGTTGGTCTGCGCGGATTTCCTTTGGATTAAAAAGCTTACTTTTTAATGGCTATAAAACTAACTATCATAGCTCAAGATGCTTAAAGGTTCCGTAAAAACAAAAATAAATGATTCTACTTAACAAACGTGACCAAAAGCTTTCCAGGATGAGTGCAAATATTTATCCGATAACTAAGTGATATAGTTATTAAAACTTCAGGATGCTGCCTACATATTTAATGCAAAAGAAGACACTAAACAAGTTTGGGATCCAAACTTCATTATTCCTACACTCCACAGAACATTTACTGCAGTAATTGTCAAACACAAGAACGTAACCTTAATTTCCATTTTGTCGCATTCGCTTGCAAACTGTCGCTTAGCGTCTTTCGCCAGTCGGTTATAGTCTTTTTCCTTCTTTTTCGCTTCCTATAACAATAATTGACAATCGCCAAAGAGTACACATTTTACATTAAAATCTATATATTGGGCGGCCAATCTAACTTTTAGGAGCGAAAGCGAAACGCGAGCTATACCGTTCTCGACATACTAAGCCGGAGATAATACCCCTATACTAAAACTAAGGCGCCGTGCTACTGCCCACCGCCAAAAGTCGCAGCTCTAAGCTGTCCCATTTTGTCCGTACGGCTGACAAGAGCCTTCCGGGTGATACAAGGCCACCGCGATATGCCGTTGCCAGGTACTTGTAGTAATTAATCGAGACGATAATATCTAACCTAAAATCAAATCTAATATTAAAACAGTTACAGTTAACAACAGACGCCATAAACTAGTCTAAGCATGTGTTTCGGGGTTCCGAGTTTCGCCGGCCACTCGAAGACAGCTGATTTCGACCGCTTCACTGTTGTCATGGCAAAACGCAAATTGTAGCCCAGACACAGCAATTTTTTAAGACTTAAACAAAATGACTATGGCTAATGCTGATAATGAACCATTGGGCAACAAACATCTTAGCTCCACATACAATGTTCACAAACAGACAAGGTGGCAATTAACTAACAAATTGCCAAAAAATTAATGTAACCAGTTACTTCGATGCCTTGATAACATTTCGAAATTTGTTTCTTGATATTCGGAACATCGTATGATACGAAGCGGTTGAGGAGTTGAGCTGCTTCAGCTAAAAAAGAAAATAAAAATGTATTTTAAAGCGAAACCGACGTCGGTGGCAACGAACTCGTTCGATCGGTATTTCCCTAAGATCAACGAACAACTTCGTACTCAAAATTAAAACAATGCTGCACAGCTCGCAAAACGCGGAAACCTCTGTTCTAGATATGATGATGTTTTTATTTCAACATGTTTAATCACGTTAGGCATTGATACTGCTGAAATTATACCTAATGGGTAAGTTGCGTGGCTCAGTACGAAACTGTGGAGAATGGAAAATACCTAATGAGCCATTCCTCATTTCCGCTGGCAAGTGCCCCGATTGATCTGGAGACAGCACAAGGTATAATGACAGTCAGAAAACGTCAAAAATGTGTAACGTAGCAACTGACTGCAATTGTGCTTACATTGAAAGGGGAAATCTTAGCGATTTTGACCGCGCAGGAAGGAATTTTGGCATTTTTAACCAGAATAAAAAAAATTCGCATATTTTTAGCCCACAAGGAAAACAATTTAGCAATTTTGCAGTCGCAGCG
>JASANE010007050.1:0-27658 GCA_030248225.1 Trileptium ribeirensis
TATGAATGGAAAATGTGTTGAGCTCGATATAGATTTAAATCAGGTGAGAACACTAGTGGGTCCAGGAATTTTTGACGGGGGAGGGTCTCATTACATCTTGAATTTTCCGCTGTCCGCCCGTGTTGGTAAAAATAGGGGAAAGCGGAAAAAATTAATAGCTAGTTGGCAACAATTAAAGTTAGTTGGTAAAGCTACTGGTGAATTCCATTTGCTTCTTTTGGCAGAGTACACCGCTGAACCGGTTTGGTTAGTAGATCGATCAATACCGGTACAATGTAATAGATTCAAAATAATACCCTGCGGGGAGTAAACAACTTTAACTCCGGGTTATATGTCCCTTTACCAATAGGGTCGTTTGAGAGATCAAGAGCTAATGATTGGAACGTCTGGGATAACACCCCCCGTGCTTTTTAATTAACGCAAGGTACAAATAATATTAGCACAACAGCTGCCGTAGTAGATGTAAACGCACTAACATTTGGCGAAGACGGTTTTGCTGAATTCTGCTGTTTTTACAAAAAATAGGGCTAGGTATTCATTATAAGACAGTGCGCCACGCACAAGAGTTTAACCGAGATGATTCGATTGACCGCGAGCAAAGGATAAAAATATTTCGCTGGACGAACAAACAGATATTATGTAATCTAAGGCCGAAGCTGAATTTGACTCAATGTTATTTATATGGGGTCCGCGAATTGCTGTGGACACGACAGTCACAGAACGGTCCATGAAGGGTGTTAGGAATCACATGAACTACAAGAGTATGCTCCACAAAGTATGAAATGACGTAAGACGAGAGGTCCAACGTAACTGGTCCAAGTCCTGAAAGTGGGCAGACCAACTGGTTTTGCTGTTGGTCCATTATTCCCTCCAATTATTGTCGGAAGACCACTTTAGCGTAGACGTGTTTGATGGCCATGTTTGACGGAGGTAAAGAGCAGGAATTTGACGGACTACTAGCTGCGAGAAGAAGTTTCAATATATCAAGTCAAGCATATAGCGATGGTGACTAAATGACAAGCAATTGAACAAAGAAGCATCAAATTTCTGGAAGGAAAGAGTATGCCTTCAGCCAAAGGTATGTGTTCATAACAGCAAGAAACCCTGTAAAATGGCACTTAATGGCAGCTGCAACTGTCACTGAGAAGATAATGTACCCCAGATGGAGACTGCACGTTTCTGTTAGGAATCTTTGAACCATGCAGGATGAGCGATGCGAGACCAATGGTATGCTGCGAATAACCCCCACTGAATATAACCAAATCTGCTGAAGCTCTAGAAATAAACCAACTGTTAGCTAGACTTAAAATGGCTGCTGCTGCTGGAATATATGACGTCACAATGAAGGACATAATGTTGATGAGCCATGTAATTCCTTTCGGCATAGAATAAAGTAACGTGGGCGGGAACGCCGTTTACTGCGAAAAGAACAGTTCTAATGCCACATGTACGAGGCTTTGCAAGGTCACAAATATTTTGCCTTAGGCACCATAAACTGTTTTAGAATTTAAACAATTTTTAACTATTGCATCTGGTTCCACGTTAAGGATTGCTTTCACCTTTCTTTCTATTGACCATTATAAAAGTTTTGGTAAACGTATATTATAGTACAACAATTATAGCCGAACTTTTTGGATAATATTTAGTCGTAGACTTAGTTCATATAGAACGGGATTATGCCTGTAGTTCACTTATGCACCTCAAAGTTATTTTCACCTAAAAAGTATTGTGTGGCTATAAGTTCCCGTTCTATATGAAATAAGTTTACGACTAAATATTATCCAGAAAGTTCGGCTATAATTGTTATACTATAATATAGGTATACCAAAACTGAACTTAATACGCTACCGCGCTCAATACCAGGATTAAATTTTTCTGATAATGTAACAGAACTCCCGGAAGCATTACTTGGTCGATTTCCTTTCTAAAATATTTAACAATTTATTCCATGAATTAACGTGCATCTTGTGTTATATTTAACAAGGTTTTGACGAGTCGGTGAATTGAATTTGGATCGCTTGACACTAGCCACTAAGCACCCTGCAGCCACTAGCCACTGGCATGCTGTTGCTCCGTTACTTTACTAACCTCGCAAATAGAATGTACAACAACGCTCGAAGAAATATACATTACACAATAAGCTCACTCAATGTAACGCTTCGCGATGTAAATAACATCCGTTTGGTCCCATCGTGTACGAAAGCGTTAAAGACATTTTGTGAGAAATGATGTAAATTTATAACATCGTCTTTATAGCCACCATGCATTTTCAATTTTCGTACAAGAATTAAATTACAAGTACACACTTTTGTTGTAATGGTAGTTATAACCCACTATAAAAAGCTGCATTACAATCTTCCGCAAGCACATTCCATAACGTAGTGTACAATCATATAGTACGTATGCTGTTGTGGTAGTTTTACGAGCGTCCTTAAGGATTCGAAATACAGCTGCAATTGGCTGGACTGATAGTGCAAGTGTACGGTGGTCGCAGTCAACCGATGCACGTTTAATTTGCCATAGTAATAATATTTTAACCAAAGGTATTACACTAAATGCACATTTTTAATTGACAGAACGGATGCCTGGAGCTGGAAAACCGAAATTGTCGTCCACTGTTCAGATTTTTTGGAGCTTTCTATTTTAGCAAATCAACGACGAGATAATACTTGAATATTTAGATTAAAGGCGAAATGCAAAATATAGAAAAAAAATTCGGGTCCAGGGGACCATTCACTTTTCCTGTTTTATATATTTATTTGTTTTCCGAAAACAATTAGTATGTGTTGCAGAGAGTGATGCATTTTATGACTGCTATATTACATTTGATACTTCAGGAATTTTAACATCGGTTTGTACAAGAATATAAAGAGTACATTGTTTTAGTTGGAATGTATGGATTACGCAATGAGTGCTAAACCAGCGATGCGTCCTGCGGCTCATTTGGAACATCAACAACCGGCCCTCTTGATGTTTGTTAGAAATCCTCTATTTGATATGATTTCCCTCGCGTTGATACTGTGTAACGTTGTTGTATACGCAGTTGTCACGGTTAGTATCGCTAAATAACTACGTGTTACACATCGAAATCGTGCAAGAATCGTAGGTGTGAGAATCCGGCTGAAGGCGTTGCTAAATCTTCATTTTCGATTGTGACGTCTATGTGTCACCAACCCTTACAACGATGTTTCAATAGAGTGAACCCTACCCCATGTTAGCTACCAAGCGTTGAAAGCTAGTAAGGCTAGTTCTGACTTTTACACTCCTCCTTCCTTCCTACGAGCCTCGAGCCGCCATGAAGGCCTCACAGAGATCTCTAGCATCTACAGATGGGAAAATCACAGCATTTGTGAATGTTGATATGCTTGGCGCAGGCTACTGTATCTAATGTTGAAAATCAGCCTCGGATGCCGTAAATGGCGCTCTGAGGTACGCGTTTAACCCTTCAAGGACTGTGCTTTTTTACTTGCGCCAAGGACTGAGGGGGGCTAACATGGCTTCTTAAAAATACGTCTGTTTGATACGCAAAAATACGAACAATAACTTAAAAGGACAATTCTCTCGAAATATTGTTTAAAGTTACCGTGAACTTGGGGTATAATTTTGCAAAAATTATATTAAGGCCTGGCGGGACCCATGTCAGTCCTAGGAGAAGTATGAAATTTATTGCAATTGCTGTGTAATTGTTACAATTTTTTTCGTTCTTTCAAGGACTGAGGGGGGCTGAGAAGCTTTTTCTCGTATGATATGGTCATAACATATTATCTCAGTTAGCAGAAGCAACGACAATTACATTTACTTAAAACGATATTTCTCCTTAACTTTTGTTTAAATATAATGCATAATTCCGCTATAATTCTGCAAAAATCATGCTAGGGACCGCGTAGATCCCCTCAGTCCTGGGAGGGTTAAACACATTTACAGTTTCTTGCCTTCAGCCTTTTACACAGCAACTGAAGCGGTATAACATGAACGGGCGCATACTGCTTCTGTACGTGGTGGTGTTTTGTATTTTTCCTGGAGAATATTTTAAAAGGTTCTCGAATGCGTTCGAATAATGCAAACAGAAATTTCTTACTTCAATGGCTATTCTGTGTCAAAAATTAAATTAACTGTATCTTGAAATAAAATTCATATTTTATTTTGATTCACCTGTAGCATGTAAGTGGTTAGATCACTATAGCTCAGATTTGTAGATGCATAACCATTATTTAAGGAGAAATTCGGGTTTGAATTGAGAAATATAATTTTTTTAGAACATTTTCATCGCAGAAACATTATGTTTTATAACCTTCAAACATTACCTTATTTGATTTTTTGTACCATAACTTTTGTTAAGCTTGTAACAGCAATTTTTACAGTTAGGGAATTGGAAGAGGCGCATATTGTGACATGCTGTATTTGCTATGTTTATTATGTGGCTTATTTTTGCACAAGCGTTGTTATTCGCTCGCTTAACGAGGTTGCTTAACGAATCGAACAACAACTTATAGATAGCTAAGGGTTTGCGTACGCCGATTATAATCAAGCAACCCGGATTCGATGCTACGTGCGAGGCGACCACTACGTTTATCGAACGTTGCTTGAAACACAAACTAATTCAGCCATAAGAGGGCTATAATATTTATTTTAACACTCTTTATTATGTCAATTATCTTTATCTTCATTTTTGCTGAAAGTACGTTCATATGTTTTTGATAATTTCAAAAACAGTTTTGTATCGTAATGATTTGTTTAATATTAAAGGCACAAAATTGTCCCAACAATCTAAAGATTGGAACGTTGTCAAATACATCTTTAGTTTTTAATTTTGCTCATAGCACGAAGGCTGATATAAATTATTTAGCTTTATATTTTTTAGATAGCTTCTAGCAATTTGATTGTGATCGATTTCTTGCCATTTATCAACGGCTGTTTTACCACCTTGTTCGTAGTCGAGATTTTGTTGAAGATTTTCTCTATTGGATTTATGGTAGGTCTACACAAGATTATTCTGCGAAGAACTAGTTATTATGGTAAAAGGTATTTATCCATCTATGTGACATATATACCTTTTGTTTCAACACCAATGATCCGAGGATTTAGGAGTATCCGATGTTTACATTACAAGATTGTTCCTATTTACAGGCCTAGAGGTTACGAGTTACGAACATTTTGGCTTTACATATTGCCTTTTAAAATCTTTCAGCATTGGATGTCTTCAAAGCAAATATTGAAAGATGTGTTGGGTAAATTATTTCCAGAACTATACGGAAATGACATGGATACAGCAGAAATAAGGCTGACAACTTTGAATTGTTTGAGTCAAGTCACATTTAAGTAAATGGTATCAAGAATGTATAAAGGAAGACGAGAGTATTACTCTTTCCGGCACTCTAATGTTAACACATGTTTGATGACACGAGTGTTTTCATCCTTACGTGCACCCCTGCCGTTAGCATCTCTCGTGCTCATTCATATTTGGTTTGACTATAAACAAATCAATTAGTAAATTAGCGATCTATCAACAAATCACTAGCAATAGAAATTTTTTAGACTATAGACTTCTCTTGCAACAGTACATCCCGCCACGCCGTTCAAGATGAGAGTTCAAATTATATGCAGTGCTGACATTACCATTTGTCTTGGCAGATAGTGGCTCATTTAGTTAATTACGTAGTGTCGTTGCAGTCTACACCACTTAAAGGCTGGTTGGCGAATGTCAAACTGAATTTTCCGATGTGATATCACGACAAACAAGTTAACGACTTCAAGCTTTTCCTTATGCTACTGTACACCATATTTATGTGTTCAAAAAATCAAATTATCTGCTGTAATTAACTTGCCGTTTTCCATGTCGAAACAAAATCAAGTCTTCAATTGGGAAAATCAGCAAACAGAAGGATACATTTAAATAGGAATCAGCTGATAACCCCAGCCTATACTTTCTCACTGGGATATGGGGTATTATCCCCTCTGAGGCATCGGAATACCCAGTCTGCGCGAAGGGCCGACCCCCCAGCCCCACTCCCCCCTCGGCGACTGGCTGATCCCCTGGTATAGGCCAAACGCCGACACCCGCTTACGAGAACCCAGCTCCCCCGCGTGTCCTCGGACCTTGAGCATATGCCTAGTAACAAGTTAAGTGTATGCTACACTTTTGGAGGCATAGTGATGTTTTGCACCGAATTTAAATCTTATCTCGTTACAGAGCAACATAGTGGAAATTTCGTACTTCAAGTGAATATTTTCTATATTCCTGCAGTTAACATTTAGAGCCCATCTGTTAAAATATAAATAAACTGTCTCGTGCAGTGCCTTTGACGTTTTACCGTATTGCAATCTAAATTTAATATTTTGTAATACATCTGCAGTACAGCCAAGGAACCATCTGCCTGCAACTAGTTGCAGTATTAGTAGTCCGATGATTAAAATAGTTATGCGTTAAATACCATAATTATTCCCAAACTCATAGAATTAGGTACGTATTTCCTTGCAATAATTCAAGGCTTCCAGATCTGGATTCACATTGCTAGAAATTGAATATTAAATTCGTAATGTTCAGAAATATATTCATATATTGTCCCTGACACACCGTAGTAAATGTATACGGCGTCCATTACGCAGTCATTTCATTAATATATGGTCAGAATAATATTTTATTGCCAATAGCACCTAGAGTGTGTGCCTGACACCCACAGTTTTGTGATACTGTACATATGATGTGGTTTGTTACTCTCACCGTCTATACAGTATGGTATGCGATAATGGAGAGCAAAAGTTCCAAATGGTTGTGAAATTCTAACATGAATCCCGCATAAAGTTGTAAAAACTGTGCGGACGCTTGCAAAGCAGTGTCCAGGCAGCTTTTAGAGACAACGAACCCCATATCCTCAATAAGGTACTGTCTGTTGGAACATCTATCATTGAAATTGTTTTGCATACATCGTGGATATTTTATTATTTTAAGCAACCATGAGGCATGACGTTTATATGGTCGAGATACAAATATCGGGAATTTATAAAACTACACAGCACAGTTGATCAATAAGCAGCATTAACTACAGGCGGTGTCCGTTACAGTTAATTCGCTCCAAATTGGTAGCAAAGGCTGTGTACGACACTGCAAAGAAAAAATGTAATGTCTAGGGATGGGTCGTACAGCCTCGGCAACTAACAGTATTTGTGTTACCCTGACTATCTATACGGTAGGGTCGCGATTACAGGGGACAAAAGTTCCAAACACCGGAGACATTATAACGTTGAACTCCGCATTAACTTATGACCTCTAAGGTTTTAAATAAACTTACATTCGAAAATTATAATACAATGTTGTGACCGATTCAGTGGAAATCGAATTTTTACATGGAACTAACTACTGTCGTTACAGAAATATCTTGGAAAAGATTTGAATAATGTTTATATACTCATAACCAAAAGGGCAACCAAAAAAGAAAATCTAAAAGAAAAAATAAGGTAAAAGAAAAAAATGCAATTCTGTATGAAATATTTAGAAAGAGATTAATGTTCTTTCTATGTGTTTGGTAATTTGGCTGAAATTTTTGATCAGTTCACCTATCTATCTACTTCAAGTGTATTTTAATATATCAAATCTTTTGGCTTCACGCGTGAATTTCTATGAACTATATTAATTTATTCCAAGCATGCGCATTACGATTAATAAATTTACGTACAATACTTTTGCCTTGGATTTTAATATTTCAAAAGTTACAAAAAAACTCCTGTTCGTTTGAATCAACAGTATGCATATAATTTTTGAACGATTTGTGACTTTATTGATGCTTCTCTTCATTTTCAATTTAGGATTTTATTTGCGATCGATGGAACATTATTGATCTCGCCATTATGACTGGAAGCATAATTGATTTTAAATTGCTTGGGGTAAGTCATAAAAACTGCGCGACGTCTCATACTCGTGTATGTTTTGATCACGCCATTATGACTGGAAGCATAATTGATTTTAAATTGCTTGAGGTAAGCCATAAAAACTACGCGACGTCTCATAATCGTGTCTGTTTTGATCTCGCCATTATGACTGGACGCATAATCGATTTTAAATTGCTTGAGGTAAGTCATAAAAACTGCGCGACGTCTCATACTCGTGTATGTTTTGATCACGCCATTATGACTGGAAGCATAATTGATTTTAAATTGCTTGAGGTAAGCCATAAAAACTGCGCGACGTCTCATACTCGTGTATGTTTTGATCACGGCATTATGACTGAAAGCATAATTGATTTTAAATTGCTTGAGGTAAGCCATAAAAACTACGCGACGTCTCATAATCGTGTCTGTTTTGGTCTCGCCATTATGACTGGAAGCATAATCAATTTTAAATTGCTTGAAGTAAGTCATAAAAACTGCGCGACGTCTCATAATCGTGTCTGTTTTGATCTCGCAATTATGACTGGAAGCATAATCGATTTTAAATTGCTTGAGGTAAGCCATAAAAACTACGCGACGTCTCATAATCGTGTCTGTTTTGATCTCGCCATTATGACTGGAAGCATAATCCATTTTAAATTGCTTGAGGTAAGTCATAAAAACTGAGCGACGCCTCATAATCGTGTCTGTTTTGATCTCGCCATTATGACTGGAAGCATAATCGATTTTAAATTGCTTGAGGTAAGCCATAAAAACTACGCGACGTCTCATAATCGTGTCTGTTTTGATCTCGCCATTATGACTGGAAGCATAATCGATTTTAAATTCCTTGAGGTAAGTCATAAAAACTGAGCGACATCTCATAATCGTGTCTGTTTTGATCTCGCCATTATGACTGGAAGCATAATCGATTTTAAATTGCTTGAGGTAAGCCATAAAAACTACTTGACGTCTCATAATCGTGTCTGTTTTGATCTCGCCATTATGACTGGAAGCATAATCGATTTTAAATTGCTTGAGGTAAGTCATAAAAACTGAGCGACGTCTCATAATCGTGTCTGTTTTGATCTCGCCGTTATGACTGGAAACATAATTGATTTTAAATTGCTTGGGGTAAGCCATAAAAACTACGCGACGTCTCATACTCGTGTATGTTTTGATCACGCCATTATGACTGGAAGCATAATTGATTTTAAATTGCTTGGGGTAAGCCATAAAAACTACGCGACGTCTCATACTCGTGTATGTTTTGATCACGCCATTATGACTGGAAGCATAGTTGATTTTAAATTGCTTGAGGTAAGCCATAAAAACTACGCGACGTCTCATAATCGTGTGTTTTTGTAAAATATAACCATAACATTTTTGATTAATAGCTTTCCATGCGCATTTGTCTTGTGTTTGGGCTTTGCATGGTGTATTTGTTTAGTGATATACTCATTGCAAGGACGCAGCCAGGGGCGATGAATCCCACCACATGATCGTTTGTGAGTGTAAATTTTTGGAAGTTGAGAAGTAAAAAATGTGAGAAATATCAGTGTTTCATACAATCCGACAATTAGAATTCAGTGTATGACCTTCCGCTGTTGTACTGAGTAAATAACACATTTTCAATGTACAAAGAAATTGTTGTTAGTGAACGTACGCCCGCAGCAATACACAGTTAATGTATTATACGTTTCGTTCAAAGTAATAACGTTTAGTTCTAGAGGTGAGAACGGGCCTGGATTTTCAGGCCCGGCCCGTTGACAAGAAAGTTAGGCCCGGCCCGGCCCGGCCCGTGTCGAAAAAATTTAGGCCCGGCCCGGCCCGGCCCGTTAAACACTGAAGCAGGCCCGGCCCGGCCCGTTAGCCAATAAGGTTGGCCCGGCCCGGCCCGTTTTCCATTTTTTTAATTTAATCAAAAACACATAGTTTTAATTTAAATAAACTGTTTATATGACACTTTCAATTTGCATTCGATGTTGAGGACTGAAATCAAATGACGGAGTGTATCAAAGGTGGGGTCCCTGAGGTTCTCCAAATTTATAAAATGGTACCCTCTACTCGTGACAGTTTCAACTACTCATAACCAATTAGAATTTGTATATTGATGCTTTTGAAACCGATTCACTCTAAATTTGTGCAAAATCACCAGTATTTATTCACAGTAGCAAGCAATATAGCTATATACATATATATATTCATTCTAAATCTAGCACTGATAGCGAGAACATTGTATTCGAACAAATAGAGAAAGACAAAAAAGTGAAAATATAGTCACATACTACTGAAAAGTAAAAACAGACAAACACATCACAACATGTTCACAGACACAACATAACATACACACAAGATAAAAACTTCTAAATTCTCGAATCTAAGTTATAATTGGAAACATTGGTGACTGACCATCACCACATAAAATGTATAAAATGATTGTGTTTTCCAACGGGCCTAAACGGGCCGGGCCTAAACGGGCTTTTTCTGAAAAAGTAGGCCCGGCCCGGCCCGGCCCGTTTCGAAAAAATTTAAGCCCGGCCCGGCCCGGGGGCTTAAAATCTCACCTCTATTTAGTTCAGAATAATGTGTTTTAGCGAAATATAACAATAAATTATTATTATTAATATTATGTTGTTGTTATTATTAATATTGTATTATTTTTATTATTAATATTATTTAATTAATTATTTAATAAAATAGCGTGTTTTCGCGAACAGAACTCGGTAAGAATTTAGCATCTACCTAGTCTCGAAATATCTCCCCATCGGAAAATTCTGGCTGGCTACTTCGTTGACTTATTGTATCAGATATTGCGCTTAAAGCATAGGCGCCAATAGGGGGAGCAGTGGGGTTTACCCTAAGGGTCGGACCCCTCTTGAAGTCTTATTTACCCACACCCTTTCCCGAAGTCTCCGCACACCAACGGGCCTCCCTCCTTCACCCCGCCGCGCGCTAAAGGCGCGCTTATAATTTTAACAAATTTTCAAAATTGGAGGACAATTGGCAAAAATGTCGGGCGGAGGTCTAGCCCCTACTTCTCCTCTCCTGATAACCATCTCTCAACGACCTCCCTTCGCCGACCGCCTTCCCCATAAGCCGACCGACCCCTATGGCCTTAAAGGACAAATGTGAATTAGAAATCAAAATTTGGGTAACGTTTTTATCTACATCTTAATGTAAATATGTACAACGAACCGTAAGTATTATCATAAATGTGTGTCTTCGATAAACGTAAAAGGATCTCCATTTGCATTTTATAAGAAGAAAATGTGACTAACCATTTTATCCATAGGACGGGAGAAGGGGTTCGGGTCTACCCATAAGACTCAAGTCGCAACATCAAACATTTGTAAAAAACAGAAAATATATATGAACAGTGTCAGAAAACTTCGTTAATCAAGGATGGGTTGAGGTCCATAGTTGTGGAAGGTCCTCCGACTTTGGAGGAATAGATATTAGGGGGGATTTGCCAATTAGCTATTAGTTTTTCCATTTTTCCCATATTTTGCACCAGTTTTACTCCAATGGTTGCCACTTTTCACAGTATGTTTTGCCAAAAGTTTCTGAAGACGTGACGGGCGGCAGACCCGGGGGTGCCTCCAGGGGATAGTGAGCCCCCTATTAAACTCTGGATCAGCCAGTGCTCGCCTTCATCGCTATCTTCTTAATCGTTTGCGCAGCAATAGTATAATATATATCGTTAAAGCATTGAACAGCTATGTAAAGCTGCTGGCGAGACGCACTAGTAATAGGCTCGCTTATTACTTGAATATCTCTTTTAAAATTACATTTGTACGATAGCAGTAGTGTTGCAAAGGGGGGCCGGCTCGAATGTTTGCTGACAAACGTAAAAAATTAAAATGATGGGGTTATATTAACATGAATGTAAACGGTGGTCACCACTTTTTGCCACCCCCTCCCCAGACTTTTGAAGAGCTTGCGAATATACCTCAAAAGTAAGCGATATCAGGATTAGTGATGAGTCTAAATCGGTTGTCTCGGCAAAGCAATGACGCGGATATGTTTTTCATATAAATAGACACATTTATATTTTTGAGACATTTTGCAAACGAAGTCGTAAGAATGATTTATTCCTATTAATTTGGTCACTTCATCTGATTCTTGTTTACGCAGCAGTCTCTCATGTAGAGCAAAGGGAATTTTTATCGACCAAGTATAGCATATAAAACAGGGCATCGAGCTTTAATGACTTGGTGGTATGCAGCTTAGTAACTGTAGAATATGGTACTTAGCCTTGTCGCAACGAAGGCGGATGTGACGTATGTATTTATACAATACCTATTCACGGTTTTTAGTGTCGATTTTAGAGTAAATGGAATATGATCGCGTAATTATCTTGATAAATACGTTCACAAGGCTGATCATTTGGTTTTCTATTGTCACATCTGTCTTTTCCAGGTCGATGTCTAGACTGGCGGTCGTCGACTGAAAAACCTGCGTTATTGCAGTGACTATAAATAGTATTCTTAGGCGTATAGATATTAATTGAAATTCTTGGCATGGTTTCAAATTCCTATATACCGATGATAACAATCCAGCCATATCTACGAAATAATTGCTACGCTTCGAGCGAAAATTAAATTCAGTCAGAATCTGATTCAGCGAATTTTTATGCTTTGTATTAGTTAGCACCGGTCAAAGCTTTTTGTCCTTTATATAATTTGGTTTAATATAGAGGCTGTAGTATGGGTTCACTGATTAGCAAAATGTCCAATCTTCTCACTTATATTTACATGCCAGTCCCGCGTGGAAATGTTCAATTTTGAAGATACAAGGATAGTTTTGGTACCAATCGACTCAGCGTGAGCAGACTGTTCAGAAACTACCATTCGCGACCACTTTTTATTTTTTCGATTTTTTGGCTCACCCTTGGTAACAAAATTAAAAAAAATATTTGCGATAAATGTATAAATTTGTATTACCATTTGAACAGCATTGACGAGCTGAGTAGAAATTAGCTCAACCAATTCATGGGTTTTAAGAAGTCATTTCCATTTGTGTGAAATCAGAAGCCTAAGCCTTAGCATGCTTTGTATTTCACATATTAAATGGAAATAACTTCTCAGCCCACCATTCGACACAGCTCGTCTATGCGGTTCGAGTTATATATAAATTTATAAATTTATTGAGAAAAATTATTTTTCGAAAAGTTTGGGCACCAAGGACGAAATCAGAAAATTTTTTAAAAAGTGGTCCAAATGGACATTTTCTGAAAGCCTCGTCAATCTGAATCGATTGGTACCAAAATTATCGTTATTATCTTCAAAATTCACAATTTTCAGGCTGGGCCATAACCGAAAAGATACCATTTAAGTGTTAAATAACTTCCAAGAATTATTCTCTGAAATCATATTTATCAATAACTACATCGTAAGTCGTTGACTGGGAGTAGGGTTAACTGCATGCCTTTTCATGTGGAGAGGGGATTAACTCCGCCATCTGATGACGCAACACGCAAGGCCTCGGCTACCCCATTACCTGACAGGTGGCCCAATCCAAACCCTGATGGCGCTGAAGGCGGTGCACCCTTACCCTCTGTCCAATTACTCCTTCGTCGTGCCCCTGAGAGGATGAAGGCCTCCACCGAGGACCCAGACAACCGGTCCGTCTCGGCACATGTATGGCTAAGGATCTGCGGAGTTCATGTGAAGAAGATTAAATATCATGGTAGGTGTGATGTACACATATTAGAAAATAATTTTGTTTTAGGAACAACCAATTGTTACCATTGGATATCTTCGAGTTTTTCGGTTTCTGCGTTGTCTCCGATTTGTCATGTCAACAAAACATCGTTACGCGGCTGGATTGTTCTTGGGCTATTTTGGACTAACATTTAAAGTAACAAACTTTGGATATTGTTAGCACTTGGGATATATCGCAATTTTTCAGCAATGTGCTGACGTATAATGCTATTTCAGAAGAAATTACAAAGTCAGTTTTCGCCTAATAAACAGTTTTTGCTGGATGAATGCGAATCAATTCCTAGCTAACTAATTACTATAAGCAAGAGTTGTTCACCACTGCGTTTTGGAAAGAGCACGACACTCATCATGGTCTGTTAATCGTCACGAATTTTGATGCAACGCTAATCAATTAATAAAATTTATTCAACATATTTTATTTTTATATTTATTTGGACATAATGAACTTTGTTTTGAATCAATTGCCAGAGAAATATGTTTACTTGTAATCCAAAGTATAAATTTCAAATCTGCATTTATCGATCTGGAAGTTCAATACAGAGCTGTTTTCAACAAGTCACTTGGATTAAATTGTATGCAAATGATTTTTAGAATTATACATCGAGCAAAATAAGCAATATCTATGTAGATGTTACATTTGCAATGTCTGTTTCGACATATTGCATATATAGATGTCATGTTATGAAAATAGCTGAAGGTACACTGTTATTATATTCCTTAATGTTAAGGAATATTTCCTGAAAACCATGCAATGGATCATTTTCCTTCCCACAAAGGATTAAAATATTTTCCCTGTTTAGAAATAAGTGAAAATTTCACAGACTACATTGCCTCTCACCTTGACTTGCTTGACTTAATCAGATACGATTGTATTTGAAGCGATTGAACATATTGGATACGGAGTTTTCACATGGTTCCATATATAGAGGATGACGCATGCAGTAATTTATCAAATTTGAGTCAGATGATGAAGTCTCAAAACATACACATACACAGTTTACTTCGGTAGGCATACCCCTTGTCCATATTGGAACGGGCTTTATCAAATGCAACCGGAATATGGATTTAACATCTTAGGTATCCTACTCCCCTTCTGTGTTTTTTTGGTTAATGTCATTCCGGATACGGCTACCGCAATATTCAATCTGTAAGTGCTAATGTCATATGTATCTACAGTTTTCTTTGCATTTTGTAGAAATTTTCATGGCTGTTCATTTTCGTGTTGATAATCATTTACTCCGAAAGCATCTCAGGAGCGGTAAGTAAAACTAGTGCATAATTTTATATTTGTATCTGTTTAAACCATATCATACCATGCTCGATTTAATTCAAAGTTTCTGTATTTACATATGATTAAGGCAATACTAAAGTACAGAAATCATCGTTAAATTTCATGCCATGCCCCTGCATTTGAAATAACTGTAAATGATTAATCGTCACATTAAACTGATAGACCAATACGAAGGTGCATGTACTGCTTCATAAATTTAGCCGTATTCCGCTGAATATCAATTTCACTTGAGGGTATTGGCAGAAAACAACGGTTCAGTTAAGTTAAACATTTAGTTATAGTGCCGAATATAAAATTTGAAAAATAAAAAAACTGCACACACAGCGTACAAATCCAAAAATCAGCGTCAAATTGTTTTTAATTTGCAAAATTAAGGTGAACTGATAAAAGACATTGATTGCATCTCCCTTTTGTAGCGATTATGTTATAGTCTGTGATACTCTGGTTGTACGAAAAATATCGCATCTCTCACTCTAAAACATTTATGTGCTTGTATAACAGTCCATAGCACAGCAGCACTGAGACTTCTTCACCTATCAGTGGCATTGTTGGCGAAATCTCACTTCGTACGTTATGCATAGATATATAGACCCTCTTGTTGCAATGTGAACGTTGTTAGCGCTTGTTTTCTTTGTATAGCACTTGAAATATTCCTGAGATATTGGTCACCCAAAGCCATATTGATCCATATCAATAGGCCGCTTCTCTTTCTAGAGAAAGGCTACGTTTCTCGAATGAGAGAGCTCTACATTTCTTAACCTCATACTAATACACCATTTATCCATTCAACTCCTGCTACAAACGCATGATTTTTGGTTAACACAAACATCATATGTGCCCCTTAGAATGTTTCTGTTAACTTACTGTCATCCAGCGGCGTATTTCAAAATCTTTGATTGTGCACCTTTCCAAGCCGCGATTCCTATGTCTGACAGAGACTTTACAGGTAACAGAGGTTAAGTAAAACCAACTGTAAGATCCCAGAATTTGCATCAGATGTTTGCGAAAATTGGACATACGGTTTGGCAATTTGTCTCCGTTTCACGATATCATTGATCTCTAACTCTAAGATATTGTTACACAGACACGATTTGTTTACACTGAAATTCAGAGGCTTAGCCTTCGCAATGAAATCTTGTTCGTCTAATGCAAAATTCATGTTAACTATTATCAGCAGCACAATAAATTTTCTGACTCGTTGATGATAATGCCGTATTAGATCCGCAGTGAAAAAACGCTGTAACAGTGTTACTGAAAAATTTGTTATGACCTGACCCTGGTTCTGGGACTGTCCACGGAAAGTTTGGTAAATCCGGTATTCTTCGAACCTCTGAAGTACAGCGAGAAACGTGTTCTGTTTTATCATTTTTTTACAATAATAATACTTATTATAGAAGAGGTCGTCGGGAGAGCAGAGGGAGGCCTTCTTTATTATAGGGATAGGAGGTAGACCGTTGACGGGGGGTCGTCAGTGGCAGGTTATCAGCGGGAGTAAGGAGCAGACCCCTATCCGCGGACATTTTTGTAACAAGTTACCGCAATGTTTGGCAATTTTACCCCAATTTTTGGTACTTTTCGCTAATATTTTTCGCGGGCTTTCGGCGCGGGGCGAGAGCAGCAGCGGGAACTTTCAGCAAAGTAAATATGGTTTGGGGTCCGATACTTAAGGGGTAACCCCTCCTATCCCTATCTATTATTCCAACATCTATAATTCTATAACAGATTAATGAATGTGGCTAATTCTTAGTGTTGCTAGTAAACTTACGCGTGTTAAAGACATACATTATTTGCATTTACCTGCAGTGGTTGCTGAACACAGGTTGAACAATTGTTTTGATGTGGACTTTATATAGAGTGATCTAATGCCATTCTAATATTTTCCTAGCAAAAAATACGTTAAATATGATGTTTTACATCTTATAAAGCTTTAAAATAACGACCTTTAAAATAACGTCAACACTGGGATTTTAGCTCAAAATGAAACCAAAATCTTGGTATCATCGCGCAGATTGTGACAATGGTTTATGCTGAAATTCTTGCAGTGAATTCGTATTTCGGTTACACGGGTATAGGAATAATTATCATCTGGTTTTTCTATGGTGGAATAAAGCATTCAGCACACTTTGTTAAAGCCGTCTATGCTTGAATTTTGTTACCAGCCTCTGTAACCTGGTAGTGATTAGTAAATTATGTTTTTGCACTGTGTATTTGAATATGTATAGTATAATAATATTAATAAGTATCGTGGATGTGGTGTAACCGGCATATTTTGAATTAAAATTATGCCAATATTGCTGTTTATCACTTATAGCATGCGTATGGTTAGATCGACTACTTCTTTGTAATCAGCAATTGTCGCGGCTTCGGCTAAGCAATAATTGACTAATTTTCTACAGTTGGTATCCTTGATTTCTCATTAAAATTTAGCATAGCCTATCCCTTCGTGGTGCAAACGTGGTGGTTGTAGGTTGGCGTATTTTTTATTTTGATTTAGTATTATAAAACCCAACTATAACAGTGAATCTTCGGACAGAAGCCTAAGGAAAAGAACAACAACCGGTAGCGAGATTCCAGGACGGCCCCAAATCACACGTGCCCATATGTAGTAGGGTTAACATCGTAAGCCCAAGAGCCTCGGATCTTCCACACCCAACTCCTCACCCCACATAAACACACCACGCGCTGTAGCAGTTATAGCAAATTTTAGCAATTATTAGCTAATTACTAAATTATGATGGATAAATTCGGTAGTCATGGAGTGATATTGGAGAAAATGAGGAAAATTATTGGTTTTGCCCAGCCGCAACCCCGAGCGAAACCATTAGTCCTCCTCTACTACGCAGACAAATGTTGGAAACCCATGAACCAAATATCTGCCTTTAAGTGACAAGCGCAGGTACTTACCATGATCGTTATTGATAAGTCTTTGAGTTGAAACAGATTGTACCTAGCGAAAACCATAATAACAAGCTTGGGAGTTGATTTTGTATCTGTTGGTAGATTTAAAATTGTGGGCATGGCATTATTCTAAGAAGTGTCCACCGTCGCCAGCGGAGCAATTATGTTTTGTTTTAGATAATGGGCGATGATTATTTTCGGGCGATTGCTACCAACAGTGTAGCCGAGCGCTTAATGGTTTCATCGCTATTGTTGTTCAAGTAAGCGACGTTTTGGCTCAAGCCTTTTGCGATTAGTTGACACAGGTTATCATATATTGCAACTATTTATCTTAAAACAGCATTGCAAAATATTAGCAACACGCTTTTTTGTATTAATACAGTCACCAGGATTTGAGATTGGTTGCTTACACACTGAAGTGAGCCGTTAGCATGATAACACATTAAATCATACATTCGTGTAATAGTTATTTAAGTAATTAGTGAATTTTTGAAAATATGTAATTACGTTTGTGCAAAAGAATATCAAGTTTGATATTTATCCAAAAACTTTTGTTGTAGGGAGGTATAAACCCGATATTACTGATATCGGGTCAGTTTCTGTATGTTCACATATCAGATGGAAGTTTTGGAACCGCTCGTAGCCTATTGGTAGAACATGTCTTCCTTTGCGTCATCATTATTACTAGTGCTACATGCAAGGTGGTTGGATCTTCTCTTCCAATTAAATGAAGTACCGTATGGTGCTGTACGTTTGACATAGCTGAGTTTCAATATAGCAGTAAACGTAAAGGCTATATAACGACTTATTTTGATCGTTTTCACCTTGAAATTGATTAAATATCGCAAGTTAGTTCCACTCCTCAAAATCGTTGGTAGTTAATTATAACTTTTGTCACTCGTGAAAAGAAGATGTACTTTAATTTGAAATGCCTAAGAAGCCACCATTCCTTTAATGTTCCAGAATCAGCACAGTTTAAGCATATATTGATTAGGAATTTGTATAGGTTTGCAAGATATTTTAAATTTGACCAATTTTGCTTTGCTTTTGTACAAATTTTATACATCTAGTTTCTTCCACAGAGATGCCCCCAGGCAGTACTTTTTCGTCAATCTTTTTGTTAACAAAATACGACATACCGTTCTATTTCGTTTCAATGTAATTCAAGGCTTGTAATATTGCTGTTTAACTTCAACAGTGCGTGGTATAATTTATTTAAACAACTGTGCATGGTAATTGGGATGTTGTCACTTGCTTAAGCTTTTAGATGAATTGGATATTACTGTAATATTGTAGCCGAACAACTGGATTTCAAGTGGACATGAATAAGTTACGTCACGTTTTGATGGAACATCGTCTAGTTATGTGCAACGATAGTGAAATTAGACAAATCTATAGACCAACACCGATGTCGCCTGGACTTTTCGTCCTGACAATTGCAGTTATTGTTTTCGCTATTTTGGTAAGTATTTTTAAAATTTTGAATAGTTGTTGTACAATTTTGGGTTTGAAAACATTTGAAGCTCAAATAGAATCACGAAATCGTAAGGCAAAGGATTCCACTCGGTAGACTCAGCAAGGATCTTTATCAAGATAACCCTGCGTATCTATCACGTCTAATTCCTACTGATACTTGGTGTTGTGTCTTTCGAAACATAAGTTCCGCTAAACAACATCAGTGACATATTTTATCACGCAGTGCCAGCGTTATCATTTATGTAGAAAAATAAGGACATATATACAAAACAAGTAGTTGTCGCTGAAACACAATTTCTGTCTAAAGACACACTTTAACACGGACATCTGAGTTCGGTACAAGTTTTACAAAAATAGTAAAGGAAACACTCCGAAGAGTAAATAGTGTACCCTGGCTGGGCGAAAAGGACTGACACAGAAATTAGAAATATTCTCGGGATTGATTGGTTTAAAAATAAGTTTTATTATTTTTTACACGAATCCAAGTTGTACAAAATGTATTAAATTCAAATTTAGCAAAAAAATTAAATACCATCAGAGGGTGGTCAAGATTATGCACTGAAAAAATGAACTTGGTGATGTTAGTAAGATGGCCTAAATCGACGCAAAGATGCGATAATCTGTTAATATAGTTCTGGAACTCCATAGCGATGATTAATGAAACCGAGACTTCGAAACTACTGCTGTGCTAGTTTACCGGTATAGTGTTTTCCAGCAGGTGATTCTATATGCAAATGAATTAGCAACAGTACTACAATTGTTAAATATGGGACACTTTATTTATCTACGAATGATTCATACATACATCAAAAGGCCATTAGAAATATTGTGTATATACAGCTATGGATACATAAAATAGACCATTGACTGTAATATTCCATACTTTTCTATATCTTTTGATACCTCAATCCACTTATGGTGCCTTGACTCCTGCTGCTATAAAGCCTAATCACAAGGTTGGAGGAAGTTTTGCTAAAGTGAGCAAAACTTAAATTATGGATATAAAACTAGTAACTCACAAAGCGAGGAGGAAGTTAGCGAGTGTGGCTTATTAACGATTTTGTCGTTCCAAATTCGGGACCCTTTTCCCGCTCAGCAATTATATATACACCGGCAATACATCAATGACAAAACTATATACGTTTATTTTAGTCATATATCAAAACCGAAACACTCTTCATTTCTTCTTCCAATGACTAAAAAGACAAAAAAGACGGGCTTGTGGAAACTCCGCTACCTTGGCTCTCTCTGTTTCAATAAAATACAAATAGTTTCACTTCGTCAACTTATTTGCTGTACACCTCCACATTAAGGAGTTTACGACGCTTTTATAGGACAATCATGAATGTATTGATTTTTAGCTCGCCGCTTATCAATTTATGGACTCACTTTTGCGCGTTCGATCCGGGTTTGTGATATTCATCGACCAGTTTGATTTCCTGACCCGAGACGGTGCCATCCTTCATCAACATCATTTATCAGATTTCAATGGAGTATGGGCACGCTATGACCCCGACGGGACGGGTGAAGTGCACTTTCAAGATATCTATAAGATTCTTCAGACACTGTGGCCACCATTTGGAATGGGGCCCATGTGCCCTCTCAGGAACTTGTGCCAGGTACACGGCACTTAGTAATCTTCTGACTATTATATAATTTTAGTTTACTGTTGAATATGTAGCTTTTTGTAACGAAATAACTTGACAATGTATTTGGCATTTCAATATAATATATGTCCGAAGTTTTAAGGAAAAAGGATACCTGGAAGCAATGTACAAGTCGTCATGCAGTCCATTGAATTGTAGGGACACGAGGGTGTCCCTATTTATGTTTATGCCAATAAAATGGTACATTTTTAATTAAATTTTTTTGATTTTTTTAAATACCGTTAGATTATTTCTTTCGGAGATATAATTTTTTAAGAAGTGCAATTCGGTCAATTTCGGAATTACCCAATGTTCTTAGTTTATTTTTATTATTTTTACCCAGGCCGCATAAGATTTACTGCACAGACAGAGCGCTTTAATTTAAAGAAAACTTAAAAAAACACGGTTTTCAATGATTAGGGAATTATTTGCAAAGCCTAGTCAGGTTTCACAAGTACATACTTTTGCGAATAGAATAGACACGAGCATGCCCCATTTCGTTTCGCTTTCTCTTTATAATTCAACCTAGTTTTCATATTATTTGATAAATAGCATACCAAGTAATATTGTATTAATGAACAAACTTAGCACAGCTAAATAACTTTGATTGCAAATAACTTCGGCGGCAGCTAAATTTGTTGTATTTTGCGACAAAGCGATTTAGTTTAGTATTACACACTGTAAATACACCCTCAAGGTCCATAGTCCTTGGGTAGCAGCGGTCCTCTAGCTAGATCTTGCCTCCCCAAGGGGGATAAAGTCGTCCGAGGGGGTTGCGGCTCCTCCTGAACCACGGCCGTTGGACCAGGGCGTAGTCAGTGAAAGCGCGGGGAGCAACCAGGCGGCCCCCGTGTTAAGCTAACTGTCTGTTTATCTACGCGAGGTAGGGCTGCGCTGTGCCCCACATAGCAAATCCTGAGCACGCCGTGCGGAAAGTTCTGGCTACGTACTTGCGCTCGATTTAGTTCGGTACTTTCGATGACAAGTTACGATCGGCGTTCAGTCCCAGAATAATAAAACTTTGCGATTCCCTTGTATATACCAGAGAGGACAAATTCAAACCACTAAACGAACTGTACGTATAGCAGAGCCTAGGCGCCCGGAAACGATTTTGAGTCTGATACGGGGCAAGCTATGATAAAACATCGGGACTATGGCATCCTAAGCGTACACAATCATAGCAGATAGAGGCTTACAACCCTGAGGTCTGGATTCCCTCCTCCGAAAACTCCAATTCTCCCCCCCCCCCGACACTGAACCCATTGGCGCTTTTCGCTGCGCCCGCGGTGCCGCACTCCCTCCAAACCCCCACCGCCTCGCACACCCATTGAACCATCTCGGAAGTCCAGAAGGCCTCCCCCAAGGACTCGGCTACACCCTCTCTGCCCTCGGATCTTGCACCTGTGTGATGCTAAAATAAAACAGTTCTGCAGGCAACATAATATAATATATACAAATTTGCGGCATAAGTGCCCATCATATTCCTGTCGTCTGCAAAAAATATCGATGTTTTTCTCATGGCCGGCATACGATATTGCTGGGTGGTGAGTAGCGAGAATAAATAATGATCGCCTAGACAATATTAAGCGCCAGGCGCTTCTATCGCAACTGCACTAGATAGGAATGAATTAAGCCATGATACAACCGCAGCACCAAGCATCACTCATGCACCATCGGATGCATCGCATGCGACAGTGGCTGCTATAAATGTTAGGCAACTAGCACGTGTAATCTACAGTAAAGAACCAAGCGACGAAGTTGCTTTTCGTTGCTGGTGCTTAGTTAAGCGGAGTACCTGGGAATGCACAGCGATGCTTCTATAACCTAAGTGGTCCTAGGGGTGTTTAGTCGCACCGTAGATTACACACAAACTACGACAATGCGAGCACCATGGAATATCTTATTTATTGAGCTTAATTCTAAGGCCTTAATGTGTAGCACTTATAATGCTGACAGTTTATTTCCACACTACAACAAATTACAACCTTTACACACAATAGAGACATAAACACCTGAACCGTGCTCACCTTGAATGCGCAGCTTCTGAGGCCGACTGAGGCCCTGATCTAACAGGGCAACCACTTAAATAGCTTTTCTAAACTCGATTTCTTGGAACTCAAAAGAAAATCTAGTTCTCTAATCTCCCTAACCCGTTAGATTTTAATATAATTGCTGCCAACAGGATTGCGAATTCTTAGAATTGCAAAATTCGCTGTGTAACATAAATTTTAATTTTTGCGTTAGATAACCCCTTTTTATGAAATTCTCAGAATCACTAAATCACAACAAAGTTTGTGAAAATCCAGCAGAGATACACTTATATTTCCGCTAA
The DNA here is from genome assembly GCA_030248225.1 of Trileptium ribeirensis. Classification (NCBI taxonomy): domain Eukaryota; kingdom Metazoa; phylum Nematoda; class Enoplea; order Enoplida; family Thoracostomopsidae; genus Trileptium; species Trileptium ribeirensis. Next base: position 23,233 of record JASANE010007050.1, read on the forward strand.
TGGAAGTCTAATAGCTAAGGCACCCATGGCTTACACTAAAATTCTATATGTAAGAAATCTATAGCCCTGGCACTCAAATAGTAAAATTTCAAGTTGTTTTACACTCTCCTAAACTTAATATTTTCAAGAATCTATGATATTCATACTGCCAGAAATAACCGAGGGTATGGGGTCCGTAACTTCTTAACGGGTGGGCCAATTGTGACCAGATTTGGTATGGATAATCTACAGCGTCTCTTCTGGCATTTGGCATTAATACCGTATATGCCCAAGCCATCCTCCCTGTCAGTTACGACCACAATTATACAGATTACATTTTTGTGAGCTTAGCATGCTGGGAATTTTTGAAGAGAAAACAATAAGTTTTAAGGTTTTTATATACATACTCATAAAACTGACGCTATACACACGATTCAATTAAATATACAATACCAAACATTCACGTTGCTTACAAATAACATACAGCAACAAATCTTGAATATCAATACACATATCACACCAGTGCGTGTAATAAACACAATACACAGCGAATACACCCTAGACAACAAATAACACGATTTTGTTTATGACGCAAGATAAAACTTCCTATAGAAATTTTTGCCATGATTGATTATTATAAATCAACAGTAATAAAAGAAATAGGTTCAGTCCAAAGTGTGGGGGTTAACCAGCTACACTTCTAAAATTTGTTCGATTATTTGACCCTTAATCTGCGTCACTTGAAGTTTCCGGATTGGTCTCATGCGTTCAAGCTGTGAAACAGCAACCTGATGGCCTGGCTGGCCGCGCCTCCTTAAAGCACGGCTTGCATATTTCTCAGTGTCGCAATCGGTACTGTAACAATCACCACAACTCCACAGCATCGCTGGAATGAGTGGATTTTGTATTCGCCTATCCATATCAGACGACGACACGAAAAATTAACTGCACTACAATGTAAGACACATGGATTGAACGACGAACTGCGATCTACCAATAACACCAATAAACACTACGCTGTTGTTCACAAAAACTTGTAATGTTCATAAGATGCCAACCATAAAATGCTCGTTTTTCCGGAGAAAAAGCTGACGATATTTAATCCGAATCCCTCTTGTAATTCAGCTGGAAAAATTTATGATGATTTGACCTGGTATCGGGGATAATGCAGGAATCACATTTATATTCGGGCAGCTAGTGGTCTGATTAACCGTGTCGTTGCGACCACTGCACGGAAATGTTGACAGCGAAGTACTATATATACAATTAATGTGTAAGGGTAATGACCATATCAACATTACAAATGTAATGGTAGCGTCAATGTCAACATTGTGCGTGCAGTACTAGCGTTCATATCTAGGTCTAATGTGCAATAATACCAACTATATTTACATCGTTCGTGCAATTGTATTCACTATATCTGCATTTCGTGCGTGCAATGTAATCTACTAATTGTAGGTATTGTAGTTATAATTACACGAACTATGTAATTATAGGTGTTATCAATGAGCTCAAAGTGTAAATATTTTCGCTACCTTTGCACGCACGATGTTGACATAGCTGCTACCATTACATTTGTAATGTAGACATGGTGATAACCATTGCACATTAATTGTATATACACCGTTCAATGACTACATTTTGCTTGCAATGGTTGCAACGAGACGCTTAAAGTGGCCCCGTATTGCTTGCACAGCATAAACGTTGTACGAAACGCAGTCAGCAGATTTGTAAACTGCACATATTTCAACGCACATACCGCGTGAATTAATTAGATTCTTGAAGATTTACTATAGTTGGCGGGTTTTGACATCATAGGTTAACTGATGCCATGCCAAACGATTTGTTAGTTCTACCACATTATTGAGCACATAAGTGCTGTTTCTGTAATCAAGCTTTAGATTTTGTACAGTTAGGTGTGACGACTTGCTGACTAGCGTTGAAATGTTGAACTGTAAACATTTTATCGCCTTTACGCCTCTGCGAATCATAGTATGCCGGCTATGCCAACGGTATCTTAAGAGGATTCTTAATGCCAGATAAACGCGTTCGCCATTCGCCGACCGGTTGGGGAGGCGAAAGGCCAACCTTGCTCTCTAAAGAACTCGGGTACTGCCCTGGAACATCGGACCTTGGATATGTGTATGTAGACTATCGTAAAATCAAATTATTTTCCCAGATTTCAGGATCCAACGTATCAATGAGGCATATATAACGACTTTGCAGTAGTGTTGACAAACTACGATAAACGGCCGACGGCTGGAAGGCAGGCCGGCGAGTCCATGCATTATTGGCCTCCCAACTGCCAGCCGGCGGCTAAACGGGCCTGCAAAGGCAGGTAGCTTCTTTCGTTACGATATGAGTTTGATATTTGCTTCTCTCGTTACTATATACATGGATTTAATTTAAGCTTTTGCAAGAGTTGTATAAAAAATTTTCTAAATTTGCATATCGAGGCTTTACACAGCGTACGCCTACGCAGACTTTGACCAAACTGTACTGTATTTTATGCTATCTGCCGTCAGCTTTAACATTGAAGCATATATATTAGTTCAATAATAAACGCATACATTATATACTTTACGACCGTTTAACGGCCACCGACGGCTTCCGCGGCTGCTGCTGAACATCAGCATAGTTTAAATCTAATATAAAAATTACTGTTTCAAATATTTAAAAAACCTTGAACCCATAGAAAATGCTGGGCCAATGCCATCTTATGTATTGATATGTTACTATATAAAGCGAAAATCTTACGCTCATTATATTTTGGCAGTCAGCATATGTTTTTGTGTGGCCATTGTAACGGTTAGAGTTCTGAAAAAACGTGTGACAGTGGCATCAGCATATAAAACATAGTTCGATATACGTAGAGTACATTACATTAAATTCTAAAACCTTGTTCCAAAATTTACATGACTATATATACGGATTTTACATATTGCATCGCAGCATTGCTGCTATGTTTTATGCTGGCCCGAATTGTAAATACATATTGTGCTATAAACATGCACGACGATAAGCTGTAGATTAAAACAGTCGGACAGTTCTATTTTATCCAGCAGTTATGGTGTATATTGTAAAATGTATATTTCTGAATACTCATAGTGCTTATATATACGTCTAATGTGGCGTTAACGTCATGCAGGGCCACCATAATGGAAGTATTGTTGTCCAATCGTCTATGCCATACCATCGTACATGAGCGAGGCCCGAAGTCCCAGGGTAATAGCGGGTGCGACGGGGGTTTGGGGCGTGGGCAGGTGAAGGATCAGGCTGCCGGTGGGTGGGTTGTCAGAGGGAATATAAATTTCTAAAATTTTTAGAATAAAAGTTTTCAATACTTTCTGGCAATTATTTTACCAATTTTCCCCATGCCTTTTGTTAATGTTTTCCCAATTTAGCCCAATTTTTCGTACATTTTTGACCGATTTTGCCAATCTGCAAAAATTTCCGCACGCCTTCGTCGAGGGGAGTCTGCAGCCTCATGGTAATAAGGTGATTTTTCCAAGAGAATAGGGATTATTCAAGCCGCATAGGAGTCTTTTAAGTCTTCTATCAAGCATGTATGACCATACCTTCCATTGGAATACATATCTACACTGTGTGTTAAAACATACAGTTTGTGAGGCGCCGTGAGCTTAAATATGGTGTCTAATTCTACGCATTGTTTTAATTGACTGTGTAAATGACAGCATACACTAACACATTACATAAATAGTGTAAATATTTTACATGATGTAGCTGACACCATATAGCCTTTTCAGAAATTCTATGGTGTAGTCAAGACTATAGGATTACCAAAACTACAGTACCTGTTTGAATATGACAGGGGTGCGACACACAGCGAGGTAATCCCTTACCCCTATGGGCACCTACGGTGTAAAGGTTATACACAGCACATACACTGCAGCATTGTCCAGCATAGCCTCTTCTTCTGCTTCAAAACAGCAGGATAGCTTTCATTCTTCCGTGAAAAATCACATCTCGTTGTAAATTTCGCCACAGCAGGTATTAATCAAGTTTTGTATGTGTGCACACGAATGTCGATGTCGCCAACTTAGATATAACGACTGCTAACGCTTATAAAACGACCTATTTAGCCTTAGTTCATTACGAATAGCAGTCCCTATCACGTATTATTTTATGCCGCTAAGAGATACTTTCACATATACATATACATCAAAACTACAGGCACTGATCCGAATGAATATTTGCGTGGATGAAGCCAATAAAACATGCAACTTTACTTCTGTTCTTTTCTCAATGGTTCGTCATAGTTTGTACATCTACTATTGTGTGGGTAAGCTGATTTAAACTTTGCATGATATGCCACGTACGTAATGTTTATTTATAAAACGAGCAAAAGTATGTATCAAGGGTTAAGCATTTGAATGAAGTTAGCAAAATTAATAACTTGAGATTTATATTATGATATAACCTAAAT
>JASANE010007051.1:0-10927 GCA_030248225.1 Trileptium ribeirensis
CGTGAAGTGGTTGTCGCATAATGGTTTTTAAGGAAACATGTATGTGCCAAAATAATCACAAACTGAAATATGTCCGCGACAGTTCGAATTATATAGAAGATATTCATACGTGCTCATGGATGATTATCACCTGAAGATAATACCTCTAACCCGGCGGTGGTCCCTTGCCCTTGATGGCCACCCTCGGCGAAAATTTACACAAAAACAGACAAAACCGAGGGAATTGGAAAAGTCGGGGAACATTCGCAAAAATTAAGAAAAATTTAGAGTCTCAAAAATTTGTCCCAGCCGACACGCTGATCCCAAATAAGGAAGCCCACGCCACCCCGCCCCCGCATGTCGGACCTCGTGCATATACAGAGATACATTACTTATTCTGATCAGCTATTCAGGCCCCTCCCCACGAGCTCCTAATCAATAAAATTGCAGGATCATACTTACCTAAATGGTTCAGATCGCCGTATGTTGGCGTTGTGAGCTTCAGTGTTCGAAAACAAATGTCGTACAGTGCTTCGTTGTCAATACAAAACGTCTCGTCGGTATTTTCTACCAATTGATGTACTGATAGCGTTGCGTTGTACGGTTCGACAACAGTATCTGATACCTAAAACGTATCAAAGTAGCCTCTATACAATATCGGGCTGTGTTAGAGATATGTATATACCAGGGAATAACCGGAACCGGAACCGTCCATTTAAACCGGATCCGGAACCTGGTCTTCGAAGTTTATACATAGTAAAACAGATGATGGAAGAAATGAAGGTATAGTGGATTTAAAATGCATTAAAAATAACTTTTACATTAAACTTAATGTATTGCGATGGTATTATTGCCTTTCTGAAACTTTCAAGAGACTGAGGAAGCTAATAATGTTTATTTATTGATCAAATATGTCGGTTTTTGGACATTCAGAGTAAAAAATGTCTTCCACTATACACCATTGCGTATACTGCGTCAAATCGAATGTGCTTACAAAGCTTGGAGTGTAGAATACACACTTTCGCTCTGTCCCTTTACTACACATACGTTTGTTGCATGTTCTTCTGTAGGAAACTTAAAATTATTGGTTTATATAATTCTAAGAGAATATAATAGATAGAAGGTAATTTTCAGATCAGTGGTCAGAGACACTGTTTAGGCTAGCGTTGGACAAACAGTGCCCGTCAGTTAGATCATAATGATAATAACTTTCTAATCAGGATGCTATAAATGAGACACACTGTGACGCTGCTCGCAGTTTCATTAAATACAGTTCATTGCAAAGAAAGCAGTTTCTAGCTGCGTTGCAGATAACGTTAGTTTATTTCAATTAGACTGATTTACCAAGTTTACAAGCGCACTGGCGGTTGCTTGACGCAATTTATGTTAGACAAGCATACCCAAAGTACTTCTGCGTAAGCCATACTCTGTTACCGAGTTGGACCGGTTTAATTCAAACGACTTCTGGATGTGTAAAATAGCTGCTACAAGCATCGACCTGGCTTTGATTTAACAAACTCCTGCCGGTTATTATGAAAAATTCCTGCTCTAATTATGTGCCCTACTTACGTTTCACATGGCAAATTGGTTAGTTAATCTTTTCTTTTGCTTGGCTGTATTGGAGCTTGATCATTGTATAATATATATTACATATGTTTGGATTATAGGATGGAACAAAAAACGGAAAATTTCAAACAAAATTTTTAAACCGGAATTCTGGTTCCGGTATGGTGTTTGCCCTTTGCCGGAACCGCAACCGGAACACGATTTTCGTTGGAACCGGAGTTCCGGTTACTCCCTGGTATATACCAACTATGCTAATTGGGCAAAAAATTTTGTATTGAAGGCTTTGAAAAAGAAAGGCCAACTGACAGTGCTGACCGGCCACACATAGCTTATACTTAATCACTATTACATTAAGTCCGATATACTACACATAACGTTACCACGAACTACGAGTTACAAAACACGATATATAGTCAGCTTGAACCGAAACCAAATTTTAGTGTAATCAATAATTAAATTTCAATAACTTCTCGGCTGGACGTGGAATATTTCGAGTACTTACATATCAGTGAATCGTGAAAATTCCAAAACCTGGGTTCCGATGTTGGTGGATCGGGTGGGCTGACCCACACCTTGCTCGAAACGATCCGTACAAACTACCAACACCAAGATACCAAACCTTTTATTTTAACTTTATCCACAGCTTTTGCATAAAAAACTTCTAACTACATAATACGAGAGCAAAATGTAAATGTGTATACTAACTCGGACAAAATCACAAACTGAATCGTGCAATAGCTTGAGAACACAATTCTGTTGTCAGTACTAGCAATTTGCCGTATGCGACGAAAATATCCATTTTCCATATCCAATTTACGTACACGAACAGTTCTCTTTCTCTCATGTTCGAGGAAGTTATTCAAATGACATGCTTTATCGAGGGGCTGTGTGTTAATTGTTTAGCCTCCACTGAGGCCGCCAGATTGTTCCGACAGCTGAATAGGTGTTGTGTTGTGAGCCGCGCAACCACACTTGCGACAGATATCGTTCAATGCTTCATGGATTTTCGCCATATATACGACGTCAGTTGTTTGCAACATGCGGTTATCAGCTGGACTATGTGTGTCCTAGTCTTCTGGTCTAGTTTAGCTACTTCGCGCATCACTGGCAGGTGCCCAATGCTCTGCTTCTACAATAGCTGCTCAACGACTCATTCACTGCCATTGTGTAAAGGCCTTTAATCCCGGTTGCAATGACTTTGCCGACCAGACCAAGGTGTTCGTATTCGTATCGATTCTGTTTAAAGGCTGATGGTTTCATCCGGGCTCTTGGCGGTCTTCGTTTGATGGCGAGTTTGTGACACGGGTGTGATAGTTCATTCAGAAAGCAATCTGACGAGCCATCAGTTCGATGTTTTTTGGACAGGTAGTTGCTTGCCTTTCAACGTAGTTTGTCCTTGCTCATAATGAGGTGGTATCTTGTTGCCATTCTGCTTTATTTTAAGCTAGTTGAAGCAAATTCCAGTTGTTTTGCTACCCTATTGGCGACCACGTGGCCCAACAATAAATTATCAGTGAACGACTGATAGCTTTGCAGCTGAGCAAAAATGTATCTTAGTCGCAGCCCCATGCTGACACTGCAGGAGCTTTCATTATTGCGTTTCTATGTGGGATCATGGAAGCGACCATTTCGCAATGACGCGCAAAGCTTGTCATACTGTCTAGCGTCACTCCAAGAGCTGTGTACGATGTGTCTAAAAGCGTGACTTTTTGCGTGAACTGTACTTGGTTGGTAAAGTGCGAGATTAATTTTATATGTATTATTGACCGCGAACTAATATGCCTATGTGTGCTGTACTTAACAAAACATCGAGACACCGTACATAAGCAATAATCGCAATTTGTACATGGGCATCGCTTCTGAGATACTGAATCGACAAGACTAAAGAACAATCCAGGAGTATAGATTGAAATAAAAAACAGTTATGAAATCCAGCATAAATTTCTGTGCCTGGTACAGTTCAGAATCAGAATATTCGATTTTTCACACAAACAGAAATACAAGATACATACCACTACGCAACTGCGCATTATACGTTAATTGGTTAGTTCCGGCGCACAAGTCTCACTTGCCATGCCAGAACCCGGTGAGGTATTGCGGCCTATAACTGTTAAGATCTTGCACACTATATAATACATAACGCCTGGCAGTATCACTGACCTTCGGCGACGGCACAACCGAAAACGTATTCATAATTCGATCTGGATACTCTTCACGTATCTTTGAAATCAGCAAAGTTCCCATACCGGAACCTGTTCCCCCGCCAAGAGAATGCGTTAGCTGAAAGCCTTGAAGGCAATCGCACGACTCAGCTTCTTTTCGAACAACGTCAAGAACGGCGTCGACTAGCTCAGCACCTTCGGTATAATGCCCTTTAGCCCAGTTGTTACCAGCACCGCTTTGACCTGAACGGAAACCATACAAAATTTTATACAATCAGATAAACAAAGACATAACCAACCAAAGATCAACCAATAAAATTTTGTTTGTTTGTATAATATATAAATCATATCAGCGAGGATGCACAATGCACTAACAAAACGTCATAAATATATATTTGACATGGCATCAAAAGCCAACCTACAATGGTTTAAATTTGCAACCACATAACCTAATAATATTGCACCTAGATTACGTTGCAGGCCATTAACCATTGGCATTATTTGGTCCACACCAAGCAAATGTAATTACTTTTATATTACCTAGCAGCCCCGAAACCCCACACATTTTAATCAATTACATGCATCTATGTTGAAAAATTTCGGTCTGTCCACAGTATGGGAACCACACTTTTCAAATCCTCATGTTCTTGAGATTTTCCCCATGTATGTCCACCCTCGGGCGGAAACTTTTATGTTCCACTAAATCCAAAAGTCTGAATATTTATGTTTGTTTGCAAAAAGTTTTTTAAACATTAACTAGTAACACGTAAACGTGGGTGACGGAGGCATGGTGGTTAACAACGGCGTGAATAGTGCATACAGCTTGTGGAATTTCTAACATTTTTGGTAACAGTTTAAAAGTAATACAGTAGAATGACAATACATCTATCAAGTTGTACCCATCAATGAAATTTAGTCCAAATAGGCCGAGTCATTCAAAAGTTATAACACACTCAATAATTTTTCACTCATTTTTAAGAGACTGCTTAATTTTAAGAGAATTTATAAAGGTAAGTAGATCACTCGTATACAGTCTTTTAGAAAACGTGAACGTACATGTTATGTCAAAAAAATGACTGAGATAGCACGAACGGTTGTCGAGATATGATGAACTTAGGTTTCCCTAAGTCAATTTTAAGAGAATTTGCTTAATTTTTAAGGAAAGAGATGAAATACGTCAATCAGCTATATACAAATGTTTAGAAAACGTGAAAATACATTTTATGTAAAAAAATCGCCGAAATAGCACGAACGGTTGTCGAGATGCGGTGAAAAAGCTGAAAAAATGGCAAAAATCCCTAAGTTTGAGCAACATTTGCTTAATTTTGAGTACAAAGCAATTTTCGTAGAAAAAAGTGCTCAATCAAAGGGCACTCCGCAAGAGAATATGCAACACGAAGAAAAAAAAATTTCTAAAATCGGCCCAGGCGTTCAACCTGCAGACCTGTCTGTGACAAACAAAAAAAAGTCACAGAGAAAATTGAAATTTTGCGTCTAGTATATTGATATATATAAAGTTAAATGTACGCCTCCGGCTGCGACTCACCACCTTCGGTGGCTCGTCTTGCCTCCGTCAATTATTGCTTCTTCTATTTCTAATGCTAAAACTCGTTTTGTAGCTTGAAAATACACGCATGGGAGTAAAACTGCATGAAAATATGGAAATTATTATATAGTATTTGTAAGCAAAATTTATTCACCACCACTTTGAAATTTCCCCCGAGCATAAACATGCACCCCCTCCCTACCATTTTTCCTAGTGCTGTGGACAGGCCAGAAATTGGCTAGATTTGTACGATGTAGGCGCACTATTTGATACATACCACGCAAATACAATTCATTTTATCGTATTCAGTAAATCTACTATCATAAACACCCACTCTAATTCTTTATATGCATCCCATGGAATAACCGGAATCGTCCATTTAAACTGGAACCTGGTCTTCGAAACTTATATATAGTAAAACAGATGAAGAAAGAAATGAAGGCAGAGTGAATTTAAAATGTATCAAAATAAACTTTTATTTCTGAAACTTGAGAAACTGAGGCAGCTAATAATGTTTATTTGACGATCAATATGTAGGTTTTTGGACACCCAGAGCACAAAATGCTTTCCAGTAGACACACTTGCGCATACTACGCCAAATTGAATGTGTTTACAACGCATGGAGCGTAGAATATACACTGTCGTTCTGTCTCCAGTCGCATCCCTTTACCACACATACGTTTGTCACATGTTGCTCTGTAGGAAACTTGAAATTATTGGTTAATACGGTTCTAACAAAAATTATAGAAAGTAATTTTCTGATCAGTGTCAGAGACACTGTTTGGAGTAACTTTGGGCAAACAGTGCCCGTCAGTCAGATGATAATTATGATAACTTTCCAATTAGAATGCTATAAATGAGACAAACTATGATGCTGCTCGCACAGTTTCAATAAATACGGTTCATTACCAAGAACTCAGTTTCTGGATGCGTTGCAGATAACGTTAGCTTGCTTCAATGTAAACTAATTTACAAAGTTTACAAGCGCACTGGCTGGTGCTTGACGTAATTTATGTTAGGCAAGCTTACGCTAGGCTTCTATGTAATCCAAACTATTACCTAGATGGACCGGTTTAATTCGCACACAAACCGCAGACATCTGAATGAGTAAAATATGTGCTACAAAACATCGACCTGGCTTTGCTTTGTTAACAAACCCCTGCAGGTTAACATGAAAAATTGCTACTTAAATTACATGCCCTACTTAAGTTTCACACGGCAAATTGCTGAGTTAATCTTTTCTTGGTTGTACTGGAACTTGATCATTGCATAAGTATATATATATTACACATGTTTGAAACATAGATCACGCAAAAATGTGGAAAATTTCAGACACAATTTTTAAACCCGGTATGGTTTTTGCACCTTGCCGGAACCGGAGCCAGAATTCCTATTACTCCCTGGTGCATCCATATTGAAAAAGTGACAAATTTCGATTCTCAGATCATAAACTTAAAACAATGCGCCTAAGCGTTTACCGAGTGAAACCAATTATTCACGTACAACAATGAAGAAACTGTCAAAATTTGGGAAAGAGTGCTCTAATCTTTGGTCCATAGCTCAAAATCTACTCTGACTTGACTAAAATGCAGAACAAAGTTGTAGATCCCGATAACTGGCCTGTCCTCAGGGGGAGGGGGGGCGTGCGTGGGTGGAACCACCTACTCCTCTCCAAATTTCCCATGTTCGTGTGATGTTCCCCCATGTCCGTCCCCCCACTAAATCCAAAATTTTTTTATGTCTGAAAATTTTTTGTTGGCAAATTGCTTCTTAAACATTAATTACCACCACTTATAAAGCTATAACGTATATACTTGTATAACTAGAAAATACATGCACAGCAGTAAAACTGCACGAAAATATGGAAATATTTAATATTTTTAGCGGAATTTATAACCACTTTGAAATTTCACCCGAGAATGAACATGGGGGCCCATGAAAGTTTCCGCACCCATCCCTTTTCGGAGGGCTGTGGACAGGTCAAGATAAGGTAGCAATTTCTGATCAGATGCTCCTAGCAAGTCATGAATCTAAAATATTAGAGGCCAGCCAGATTGACAAAATCGAAAACTTTCCAACTCGGGTAGGGTTTTGTGAGAATTTAAGAAGGAAATCATTGGATCATCGCAAGCACAAAAACACAGGTGCGCAATTTATATACCACATTCAATTACGACTCAAACAAATACTGGTACAATCCTTCAATTTCGTGAAATCTATCATACGTAAAAACAGTTTGACATGGCTTGGTCACATTGCGAGGATGAACTATGACCGCAGCTGCCACTCTGTCTGGCGCAATCCGAAACCGCCTACTTGGCGCTGCAAACGTAACGCCGCTCGCTGTACATGGCATAGCATTGTGACACAAGATCTCAACTATCTCAAAAACACCGATGGAACAATCAACTGGCGCAACAATTTCAGCCAAATCGTTATGGACCTTGCTGCGGATCGGATCCAATGGCGTAACATATTGGGGCAGGCTACAGCGCAGATTAATGCAGCTCTGATGCCTTAAGTCAAGTCAATCTCGTGATGATTTACCCGACCAGAATACAGACTTCGACTGATTTTCGACGCCAAACTGTGAATTATCCCCACCACTCTCACTCTTGGCACATTTTTGTGTTCCCCACAAACGTTTTTTTGTGAAAACCTCTGTACACAACGTTTTCCATGCCCCCACCCCATTTGCACACTTGTGGAGAAGCTAGCGTGGTACTGCTTGTACAAGTCGCGGCAATAACATGACTAGCTAATCTTCTATATAAGCTCCGTTAAACATTGTCGAGAAAAACAACTCCAGAACTACCAAAGAACAACTTCGAACCACCATGTTTACCGAAAACAAAATTATCGGGTCTGAATATTTGCCCGAACGGACCCGACCGCACCGAATCCATTGTGCCTGGTTCGAGATCGACCAAAATCGCACGCGGAACGTATTTGCCACCCGATGCTTCGTTGTAGTAGACATTGATACGCTCTAGTTGTAAATCCGAATCGCCTGAATAAGAGCCGGTTGGATCAATACCGTGTTCGTCGCTAATCACTTCCCAGAACTAGAATCAATGGAACAAAACATTACATACAATATAAAAATTGAGGGTCGTTAAAGTCCTAAATATCGTGACGTAAAAATCGAATACACTTTACTGAATATTTTACAAAAATCCCTTTGAAAGTCAAATATTTCAGTAATTTCAGCAAAAAATTGGGCGAAAAGTTGCTTCTATCTTTAATAGACGTTGTAACGTTTTTGAGCCTATTTATTAACAACTTTAGCGCTTTTGGTTTAACAACTTTGAAGATTTTTAAATATCGACCCCTAAACCTGTAGCAAAATTCGGCGCCAACGGTTCACTCCCGACGGCAAAAATTTCTGCGAATGGAGAATCCAGCACACCGAGGTGACCTTGATACATAATTTAGCGATATACATATTATAGCTTAAGCACTGCGTTATCGCATGCAGTAAAACATTTCACACTACAGTTGTGCATGCATGGAAAACTAGAAACTCGAAAATAAGGCCCAAATTTCACGAAAACCATGGTTTCGGGAGACAATAGTGGTAATATATTTAAATTTTCAAATGTGAATTCTATAAGGTCCCACAGGGCGCTATTTTTTACCCTAAAGCCACTAAAATTAGTACCCTTTGAAATGCACCCGTTTCTAAATAAAACCGACACTGAGGTGTACTCACACCTTTGCGCACATTGTCCCCAAAAAAATTTTGTTTTTACATTATTTAAAACAAATTTGTTGACGCAAATGTCCTTGTTGCCTGGTCTTTCCTTTAGGGATGTACCGGGGCTTAGCCCGGCCCCGGGGCAACAAAGTTAGCCCCGGGCCGGTAAGGATAACTTTAGGTGCCGGGGCTACTGTTTCAGAAAAAATATTTTTGGTACCAAATTAGTAGAACAGATAAACAATCTGGAGCTTTAGCTGAAAATATAATGCTTGCTACTAACACTGAGGTGTACTCACACCTTTGCGCACATTGTCCCCAAAAAAATTTTGTTTTACTTTATTTAAGACAAATTTGTTGACGCAAATGTCCTTGTTGCCTGGTCTTTCCTTTAGGGATGTACCGGGGCTTAGCCCGGCCCCGGGGCAACAAAGTTAGCCCCGGGACGGTAAGGATAACTTTAGGTGCCGGGGCTACTGTTTCAGAAAAAAATATTTTTGGTACCAAATTAGTAGAACAGATAAACAATCTGGAGCTTTAGCTGAAAATATAATGCTTCCTACTAACTAGGACAGTGCAAAATCCACAGCATCTTCCTGAAACTGTGAAGTCTAGGCTCACAACGTACAGTTTATTAAACTAATAAACTAAAATGTTGAAACGATTTGTGTTCAGTTTTTGATATTTCAACAAGATTATTACGTATACGGACAAACTTCTGATATGGTATTTTAAGAATAGTAATTAAACAATGATTTTGTTTAACAAGATTATTATCTTTAACTGTGAAGTTTAGGCTCACAACGTACAGTTTATTAAACTAATAAACTAAAATGTTGAAACGATTTGTGTTCAGTTTTTGATATTTCAACAAGATTATTACGTATACGGACAAACTTCTGATATGGTATTTTAAGAATAGTAATTAAACAATGATTTTGTTTAACAAGATTATTACGTATACGGACAAACTTCTGATATGGTATTTTAAGAATAGTAATTAAACAATGATTTTGTTTTTGGTAAATTAGCATACATGCCAACCATGCATACATTCCAATGTGGTAGAACCCCCACGAGGGGGTAACCCCCGGTAGCCGGCGAAATTTTTCTAGGGGAGAGATGTGTACCGTACTGAGGACCTCTTTTGGTCGCCGGCATCAAATTGTCGCCCGAGTTCACATCACTTTGAGGGGTGAAGGGTCAAGTTTCTATGTTATTCCATCCCACCCTCCCTGTCGGGATGAATGTATGTAAATGTGGTATATATGCTCTATATGCGCTGGAAAATCGAACACATACTTTTCCGGCAGCCCAGGTCCCGGCCCCGGCAAGCTTAGCCCCGGCTCCGTCCCCGGTACAACACTACTTTGCTTATATGTTAAATCCACCAGGCAGCCATTTACACAGGTTCTATAACAGAAAAAATTTCTTTAATTTTTTTGGGAGGGAGGTTCTGGTCAAAATAGCGCGTTTCTACTCACTAGTAACTATCGAGATTGCCGAACGTAGTGACGCATACGTAAGTACACCTACGGCTTTTGCATTCACATCCAATCAGCTCTCGATAGCATACGTCGATATGCTATATGTGGATATCACACAATATCGCATAAGTTAGAACAAAACCAACACCGGCAATGAATTTCCCATGCCTGAAAACCCCAAGTCAAACTTTTTAGCTTCAAAGGACGTGAGAACAAATTTTCGAATTTTGGGTCGAGGAACTATAGGAGCACCATACCTCAAACATCATAACTCTAGAACCTGAGCCTTCATCGAAAAACACAAAAAGAGGCATCGGCATTTATCATTTTACTATGAAATAAAACCAACCAGAGAAAAAAAATCGAAAGTTAAGATAAAAATAACCTTGCTTCCGAGAAAGGTAAGTACCAAAACCCTCATTATGATCTCTGACCCTGAACCGTGTGGCGACATCCCCGTACCCATTAAACAATCGGTCACAGAGCAACA